>ML682060.1:4363786-4387351 GCA_007922195.1 Podocnemis expansa | reverse complement strand
GCCCCCACCTCCTCCCAATGAGCTGTGGGCTGGGCTGGAGCTTCCCTCCTACCTCCTAGGCAGTACATGCTTCCTCAGCATGTACTGCCGTGCCTGCCGGTGCCCGGGAAAATTTAAGGGGTGTATTGGGGTGCTGGCGCTGGGCAAAATACATCGGGGGCACCAGCCCTGAGATTCGGGGCATGTGCCCTGTGCGCCCAGCGCTAGCGACTCCACTGGTGCAGATGATCTCTGGAGACAACTGTTTCCTAGCCAGCCAGCCATGGTCAAGAATGCTTTGCCTCCAGTTCACAAATGCTTTGTCCTAGGCTTTGTGAGCTGTGTTGTCCTGGAGCATCTGTGTTGGTGATTCTTGAAAGCTCTTTGACCCAAGTATCGGAAAAAAGACTTGCTCTAAAAGCCTTTTTGTGGAAGTGATTAATAATAGAGGGCACAGATCACTAATAGTAAGCTGGGTGACATCAAACAATGGGTTTTAGTGTGTCTGAATGGTCATTTGGGGACAAGCACTGTAGGCTATTCTTATACAATGGGGGACTCTAGGATGAGAAATAGTGATTCTGGAAAATCTGTGGGAGTTGTGGTGGGTGTATGGATGAGCATGAGTTTCCAGTGCTCCTCTATGGCAGGTTTGGACAAAACTGGCTTGTAGCTAGGCATCAGCAATTTTACTTTTTGGTGACCTTAGGCCACTTCTCCATTATATTTCTGCAGTGGAGCTAGGCGACAGGCTGCTAAACCTGGTTACCATGGTGACCAGAAACCGATTTGTCAAGGCCTGCTCTGTGGCTAATGCAGTCCTTGGATTGATAAGCAGGGGACTCTTGACCAAGAGTAGAGCAGTTATTTTACCTCTGTATGGGTGCCAGCGTGACTACTGCTGGAATATTGTGTCCAGTTCTGGTGTCCATAGTCCAAAAAGGATGTTGAAAAACTGGAGAGGGTTCAGTGAAGAGCCATGAGAACGATGGAAGGATTGACAAACTTGCCTTATAGTGATGGATTCGAGGTGTTCCATCTGTTTGGTTTCACAAAGAGACGGTCAAGGGATGATTGATTAGCCCACAAATACTTACAGGGAGTGATGAAATATTTAATAATAGGCTCTTCAGTCTAGCAGAGAAAAGCATACTACAAGCCAGTGGCAGGAAGGTGAAGTTAAACAAATTTAGTTGGAAATAAGGTGCCTGCTTTTAACAGTGAGAGTAATAGAATTAATGCCCTTGTGAAGGAAATTAAGACCTTGGATATAGGTTATGCTTCTGCCTCTACCTCAGGAAAACTCAAAACCCTCATCAGTATAAGATATGAAATCAACAAACTTCTGTCCCCAGCTGGCCAAGTCTGCTTTATTCTGTTTGAAGCAAAACTACTGGAAATTCTGGAAGAGTTGGCAAGCCATCAGCACACAGAGTTAATCAAAACACTAGCGAATACAAGACTGCTGCTGTTCCTAATAGTAGAAATCCATTATATATGAAACAATCAAGTATTTTGACATTTTATTTCATTTAAAACTATATTTAGTTAGAGAGTCAGTAAAGGTGCGCTAGTAAATGTTGTTAGCAGATTGACTCTGCTACATATCTGAGTCTCATAAGGAACTTTTAGATGCCCCTCTAGAAATTCTAGAACTGACTCAGGCTATAAAAGAAGTGAAGATCAGAAAGACTCCTGGTGTTGCTAGATTCCTGGTTGTAGTATTTTACAAAAAGCTGTCTGAAACTTTTACATGTGGATTATTGAATATGTTCAATTAGGGCAAGACTAAACAAAACTCTCCTGCTTCTGCAAGAGCAGCTGTAATTTCAGTTACTCCTGAACTTGGGAAAGGTCTTTCACTAATGTAGTAGTTAAAGGTCAATTTCTTCAATCAAATTTGATAAGAGTTTAGCTGAAGATCTTCTTATGTAATTAGGCAAAGTTATCTCGCACATTCTACACACAAATCAGGCAGGCTTGCTTTATAATAGACATGGCTCAGATAATTTGTCATGTGATTAGTATTGCTGTTGCTTCAACAGATTTAGCTGCCGTTTATTCAGAGGCTGAAAATGCCTTTGACCACATAGTCTCAGACAATGTTTCATGTGTTGACAAAATCTGGGTTTGGTAGCCAGTTTATTGCTTGGATTAAATTTGTACTCTAGCCTGATTTACAAGGTAATTGCTGTTGGTGGTATTTGTGTCCTGATTTCTCTTATAGAGAGGCACAAGGCAGGATGTCTCCATTTCTCCTCGTGTCTCCCTAGCTCTAGAATCTCTAGCCATTGCCATCAACATAATCATGGTATGAGGTGGGCCAAACAGAACACACAATTGTGGGTGATCTAGTATTTGTGCTGAAGCTTGAGGTTATTGTTTCTTCTGACCACTGCTCATAAATTTGGACATAACTTGGGATATAAAATTAACTGGGGTTAATCAGAAGTCATAGGCATTAACAAATATGCTTGCAAAGATCTTTTTTCAAATTGGAATTTTCCATGACAATCTTCTATGAAATTTTAGGAATACTGATTTTTGATAAATATTCTGGGCATCTCTAAGATGAATTGTATATAATTAGTGTTGCATATCCTCAGTTTATGGGGTTAAATAATATATTATTAGAGTTTAATGTAAGAAACTTTTATTTGCACCACAGATTCTTAGATTTGAAGATCTTTTATTCAGTTGTGACAACCTCCATTACGTCTCTTTCCCTCCCTCCTGAATATGAATGTCCTTCCTAGAAATTTTTGTCCAATTTATTTGTCTCCCTGTTTCTAGTTCTCAGATTTAAAGAAATCCAGAATGTTCCTTTAGGGCACTGGTAAGAAACCTATTCTGGCTCTGAAGAAATTACAGCTCCTCCCTATCTTTGAGTATTTTGTTTTCGCAACTTGGAAAATTCTCTCTCTTTTTGTAAACCAGGCATTTTTGTGATCATTGTATTATAACCACATAAACCTTCCCTAGGCTTTAGATTGCATAAGAATTAGTATATGCCTCTCCCACTTTCTGGCATGGTGGGATTGAATTTTTCTTGATTTGATGGTGCCAGAGGTCCACCAATAGTGTCTGTGAGGCAAGCTTAGTCAAATGTGGCTAGAAAGTTCTGCTTCCATCTACATTCCATGGAGAGGTGGCCCTGTGGAGCAATTTTTTTCTTAAAATTGGTGGCAAAAATTGTGGTGGAAGAGAGAGCGGAATTACAGCTGTCACAACAGATTGACTACAATACACTTAAACTATCCTAAAACAACAGTTTGACTTGCTCCACTCCAGAGCATTAAATATCTTGACTTAAACATTGCTTTATGAATGTATTTGGACCAGATGCAAGGGTGGGGGTTTCCAGAACTCCTATTATTTTGGAGAAATTTTCATAGATTTACTCAACCAGTGGTATCCTTTTATGAATTTCTGGCCTCGGTAATGCTCCCAAAAATTGATAATTTGAGAGTTGCATGAAATAGAGATTTGGGTACACAATGGTCTCTCACTCAGTGGAATGTAGTTGTATCTAATGTATAAAAAGAACAGCTGTAGCTCTGAGAGTACAGTTTATTCCGCAAGACACACCTTTCCAACTATACTGGTCCCCATAAAAGTTAATGGTCATAGGACTTTCAAATTCTGACTACTCTGGGAAATGCAACTCCTGTGGTGCTATGTTAGCATGTGTTTAAAGTGCTCTGGTATTAAGAATTTCTGTTATGAAGTAGGTCAAAGGACTGTTTTGATATTGGATACAAAGTTGGAGTCCTCCCCCTTAAATCTTCATTCTTGGATATATTTCTGCTACCTGGAGGTTACCTGGTAACAAGGTGGCCTGGTTCCAACATATAGTCTTGCTTGCTAAAAGATGAATCCCACAAATGGAAAAGTCAACACCCATCAGGCATCAATTGCTGGCTCCATGTTGTGGCTGAACTCACAGCTAGTGAACAGCTGGCATTCCTCAGAAAGGAATGCTTGAAAAATTCAATGCAATTTCGGCTGATCTTCTTAGATCTGTGATTAATGCAGACACTGAAGACAGCTCTGCTGCTTCTTTTCCCTTCCCTTTATTCTAACTCTGTTTACTTCATGTCTTATGATGAATCTTGTATTTTGACACACAGATTGTATTTGAAAAAATCAATACATTATAAATATCTAAAATCAAGTAAAAAAGCCAGCATTCTGTGAACCTAAATGTTAAGGGTGTGACATCCAATACATGACAAGCAGTAGTGACTTTAGCCTTCCTTTTCTGTCTTGTGTCTAGCTCTCCTACCTTCTCATCTTACTTTTTCTTTCTGCCTTTGCTGATTCTTGTTCTCACTCCTGTGTTTTCTTTGATCTGCTTCTTGCTGGTGTCCTTACTTATTTCCAGTTTTGCACAAAGCATCCCACCTGCTTACATCCATATTTACTATCTTGTATCACTGGAGTATATCCATTAGGTGAGTTGAAAGCATTTGCTCTACAGTCATCCTGGAAAATAGGGTATTTCAGAAAGGATTGCATTTATACAGGTTTATGATGCCAGAAAATCTAGCAAAGAGATTGTAATTTGATGGAGATCAGACATTGCACAGAAGATTGCAGTCCCAGTTGCGTTTAGACTGCTGGGTAGGCTTTTGTCTCATCTTAACGTCTTCTGAAGAATGATATTGTTCCTATATAGTTTCTGTATTTATTCCATGGCCTGCTGTTTTTCTTTGAATGCTTAAATTTGCATTAATTTATAAAATCTTAAAACACCCATTATAATATTCTTACAGGGTGTAATTATATTGTATCCTAGAACCACCTCTCAGCTGGGCTATTAAATAAAAACCCAAACCTGCCTGCAGTGCTGAGAGCTTAGTGCTCAACGGAATGAAAAGCATGTAACTTAATTTGCAAATGTTTTTTGTATGGCTGGTTTTCCTGTTTGCTGGTGATAGATTCACAGTTACACTAATAAAGCTCCTAGTGAATGGTGGGGTGGCAAGGACATATAAAAAGGGTTTCTATTTTGTATACTGGTGTACTAAAATAAGAACTGCCATGACTTGGTCTGCCTTAAGCTCATAACAGATTTTCATCAGATAATGTGAGGTAAACCAGGAAATTGCAACATAGTATTTAAAAATTCCTGAACACATTTCAAAATACCTAGCGATATGATTTGGGCAGCTGTGTTATCCCAGGGAGTTGCCGTTCTAATGATGAGTCCAGCAGGAAACGCAACATGATATATAACAAGTCTGGAGGAGGAGAAATGCAGGGAACAGTAGGAGATTTCCACAGATTGCTGTAGATGGGATATGTATTGTATTGTATTGATATACATGCAGAAGCAAAACCAGAAAAAAGAAACTGTAGAAGTGTCCTCCTGCCCTTTGTGTCTCTGGCTACAGCTCTGCATTTCTTACCTTGATAGATAACAAGCTAACCATACGATTCCTTCAAGCAACACTGTATGTATGCATGCATGAAACCCAGATTTGAAATATAGATGTGCTATTTGAAAGGAATAATAGTAATTTAATCACATTTTATTTTGAAATGGAATAGAAAATAGCTTCCAATTAATAAATCCAGTTTTCTCTTTAAATAATTAATCTTCATAAACTCATGAGGGAAGCAGCCCTGGTGTATTGCCACCAAATACAAACAGTGGTTCTTGTGGTTTACCAGTTGGCTACCTCCATAACAAAGAAGCTTGTCTCCATGTGCCATGGTGTTTTCTCTTGTCTGTGTGTATGTTGTTATCTGAGCAGAGGGTATTGCTGGAGTCTGTTGATACAGTGACTTCTCTTCTCTTGGCGTAGTGTCTATGGAGCTCTAATGAGCTTCTAATAAGAGTTGCAGCTGGTTCTCTTGACTTCTCCCCCTTGGCAATTTAGGCCTTTCTGTATCAGCTTTAGTGAAACTGATCCAAGATGTCAATAGGGTTTTAATACTCGGCATCCTGACTTTAGAATAGGCACCACAGTGGGTGCTAGGAAAATGACTTTTAATAGTTTCTGGTATCCTGTAGTTGCTGTAAATTTCATGGGTGCACGATTTTGTTTTAAAACTGGCTGTGATTCAGGAATCTATGAGCAGGCTGTTGTGTAGCTATTGATTTTAATCTTATTTTTACTAGCTGGTTCCAGCTTGCTTCCCAGCACAAAGGAAGAAGGAATTGCTTGCTTAACATTTTCTGTGATTAAAATGCTCATCCCCTGTTCAAGATAAGTTATAAAAAGTTGTTCACTATTGTTAAATGTAATCTCCACAATTGTACAGGACTCAGATTAACAACTGATTATTTTCCTGAATCTTTCCTCTCTAGCACTCTGTATTTCATATAGGGCCAGATCTTCATTTCGGGTAGGTCCTCTGAAGTCAATAGAGGAATTTTCTAGCAAACTAAGGCAGGCAAGATCTGACATTCTTGATATGTCTTAAAGAGGAAACAGCCTCTCCTCTGCGCTTAAAATTTTTTTTCTAGATTAGGGCACAATAGTATAAAATTTCACCTGAATTCCACTGCTTTTTTCAACTTAAGATAAGGTGTCCTTATCAGGATGAATGTTGATGACAGCCATTAATATTAGAAGTTCATATTTGTGGTTAGTGTACTTTTGAACGCTTGCAGCTGCTGCTTTTTTCCCCCAAATTTGTGCCTGGTAAAAGGCTGTTTCTGCCATCGCTTTTGGTTTTTGCTTCTGTTTACTGCTGCAGTGAAATAACAATCCCATGTCTGCCATAGAAATTATTCATGATGACATAATGGCTTCACTGCAGGATGGAGATGGGAGACTTCTTTTTTCCTCTTTCCTTTCTTTTATTCAAGGAATAAGGTCTGGGAAGAGAAGATTGTGATGGCTACTGAGGCAACACTAGAAGTGACCAAAAGAGGAGAGGTGACAAAGATGCTACAAGCCACATCATCCTTGAGGGAATAGCTGATGGAAACTACTGTGTCCATGAAATGTCATTTGATAGAGCTCAGTTGGAGAAGCATGAGGGATTAGGTATACAATTGGAGATGATGGAATCAACATGGGGAGTTGAAGGCTTAATACAGGAGAGGAGATGGTGGAACAGACAACTCCAAGATCTGTTGTGTGACAAACACAAAGGTCTGGACAGCAGACTGCCAGAACCAGAAGGGTTACTCATGAAAGAAGGTGAACATGAGGACAGGGCAGAAGGAATCAGCTAATGGTGATGAAATCAAGTTGAATAATAAACTTGTTGCCAGAGTAATGAGGAGGAGAAACGTGTAGAAGATGGTGTGGCAAGGAAGAGAAGAAGGGGAAGTAGTCACGGCAAAAGAGATGATGGAGAGATGCTCATTTTTTTCCTTAGGCTCAGTCCCTGGGTGATGCATGGGGACTTTGAGCGAACATAAGATAGACCTGTCTCTTTCTGGTGTTGATATGAATCTGTGATCAGGGACCACATACTCAGAAGAATTGACTGTCCGTCATCAGACCAGGCCTAGAGAAAAGCAGTGTGTGCTGTCTGCCAGGAGCAAGGATATGAGATGTGCATGTGAGGTTGAAAAGGATTCGGATGTGAGTGGGGAAGCATCCACTGATTTTTTTTTCTGCATGTCAGAATGAATGATGCTGCTAGATTCCCACTTCAGTAGAATCAAGAATAAGTACAGTTGGCTATATAAGGCACTTAAAGAAGTGGAAGCTCAAGCAATTTTTGGTGGAATACTACTAATCCCTAGAGAATGAGGGTTAAGGCATGACCAGATAACTGAAAGTCAACAGATGGCTAAAGATTGTTGCTTGAGGAAGACTTTTGGGGAGCTTGGCTACTGGGAGATACTCACAGAAAGACTACTACTCCTGATTGACAGACTTGAGTACCTGGGGTATTCATCTTCTGGGATCAAGGCTGACACAATTTCTAAAAAGCCTCTAAACTAGGAAATGAGGGACAGAAGTTGGGAGAGACTCATGAAATGGTCGATGCATGGCTTCAATACAAGGGAGCAGGAAGAGCTGTTAAATGAAGATTTAGTTTGGGATCACACTGGGGTCATCAACCCATGGCACATGTGCCAGAGGAGGCACATGCACCAAGTGTGAGCATCACATGGGTGCCCTGGCCAGAGCTGTACTACTTCTGGCTCCAAGAGCCATGTGGCCTGCTCTATCAATGTGATTCCAACCCTACCCTTTCCCACATATGCCCAGCTGGAAACATGCACTGTGAACAGGCTCACAGACTTCCAGCCTCCCTCCCCCTGCTGCCAACACTGTCACTGACATGGGCCTTCAGATACCCCCCCAACACTGTGGCACTGGGAGGGGGCGGAGGGGAGATTTGGTACACGCCCCTGTGAAGGCTGCTGACCCTGGGATAACAAAATGCCAAAAGCTAGAAATTTGGGTGAGGTCCAAGGAGACAAACTGAAAGCAAGAAATCTGGGTAATAGAATTGAGGAACTGGAACTGCTAGTGCAGGAGGCAAAATCAGATGATATAGGAATTACAGAAACATGGTAAAATACTGTTCATGACTGGAATACAAGCATGGAAGGGGTTATAGAAATAAAGATAAAGATGGGGTTGAACTGTACATCAATGAAGCGATAAACTGTAAGAAAAGAAGTGAAAATTTGAAAAAAAAATTGGATCTTAATCAATTTAGGGACGGATTATAAAAGAGTTTCTGTTGGGATAATGTGAGGTGACTGCTGTAGACCTCCATTTTAGAGGGAGAAAGCCTCTTAGGAATTGTCAGATTGGGAGACTATACAATCTGGACTGCTGAATAGCTGTGTTGCCTTAATTCTTTAGCCTGGGGTGGAGGGCTTTGCTGTCAGAACATCCTTTTCTGGCCTGTTGATTTGACCTTCAGCATGCAGATTTGCTCCCAGTTAAACACATGAGCATTCTACCTGGTCACTCACGAATTCACATGGAGGACAAAACTGCAGATTTGTAGTCCTCGCTTTGTTGCCCTAGAGTTACGTATTTAGCTGTGACAAAAATGATTAAAGGTCTAGAATACATAACCCATGAAAGGACTGTTTAGTCTGGAGAAGAGAACATAGCAGTTTTCAAGTACATAAGATTGTTAAAAGGAGGAAGGAGAGAAACTGTTCTCTTATAACCTCTGAGGATAAGACAAAAAGCAATAATGGCCTTAAATTTGAAGGAAGGAGCAGTTTAAATTGGACATTAGGAAAAGCTTTCTGAAATTTGCATCGCAAGAAAAGAAGGGTAAAAAAAAATCTTACAGGAAAAAATTCCAGCCCCGTTGGGAGGGATAATAACCTTTTTGAGGTGGTCAGGAATAAACAGAGAACAGAGAAAGGAGATAGATAGATTGGAAATGGAAAAAGGAGGGTTGATTAATGTAAAAAAAAAAAAAAAGGGGGGGGTACATCATGGAACTTGGAAAGTATAGGGATAAAGTGAATAGCCAAGGTAAAGTAAATAAGAGGGTTTTTGGTTATATAAATGAAAAGAATAAGGATAGATGAGATTGGGTTGCTGTGCAGTGTGGATGGGAAGGAGATTAAAGATAATTTAGGAATGGCTAAAAAACAAAGTATTCGTTAAGTCTTGGTTTTCAATAAGGATGATCATATGGAATATGGGCATGAAGGCAGTACAGCTGATGGAAATGTGTGTCAAGAAATGGAAATTACCATATCTGATGTGGAAGATTTTAAAGAAGTTAATGTGCTCAAATTGTGTTGACTGGATAATTTCCATCCCAGAATGCTAAAAGAACTGGCACATGAGATTGCTATTCTGATAGTAAGCATTTTTAATAGATTTTTCTATATGGAGACGGTACCACATACCTGGAGAATAGATAACATTGTACCTACATTTAAAAAAGGGGGGTTAGAGTTGAGGAAGAAGTGATCTGGATAATTACTAACTTGTTAGTTGTACCTCAGTTGTAGGCAAATTATAAACAAAAAAAAAATTTATAGTGGTCAGTGATTAAAGGATACAGCACAGTGTGGCTTACCACATGTAGACCATTCCTGAGTAAGAGGAAGGTTACTTACCAGTAATGGCCATTCTTCGAGATGCGCTGCTCACTTCCATTCCACTATAAGTGTTTGTACGCTTAGTGCACAGTCACTGGAATGTTTTTGCCCCAGCCTACCGTCCATAGTGCCAGCAGCGGAGCCCCCTAGAGTGGCGCCTAAACCACCTCGTATAACAGCCGCTGCTGGCACGCTCCCTCCGGTCCCTTCTTTCCGCTAACTCCAAAAAGTGGGGATAGAGGGTGGGTGTGGAATGGAAGTGAGCAGCGCATCTTGAAGAATGGCCATTACTGGTAAGTAACCGACGTTGTCATCTTTGAGCAGCTGCTCACGTACATTCCAGTATAAGTGATTAGCAAGCCTGAATCAGGATGGTGGGCGGAGTTAAGGTCTAACTGCCCTCCTGACTGCTGCATCATCTCTAGTCTGTTGCGCAATGGTGTAGTGTGTAGTGAATGCGTGTACGGAGGACCATGTAGCTGCCCTGCACATTTCTTGCAGGGGTGCCTGGGTGAGGAAGGCGGTTGTGGACGTCATGGCTCTTGTCTAGTGAGTGTGTACAACTCTAGGCAAAGGAGCTTTCGCCTCTTTGTAGCATGCTTTGATACATGTGGCTATCCATGCTGAAATCCTTTGCGAGGAGACCAGCTGTCCCTTCATTCTGTCTGTGTCTGCAACAAAAAGCTGTGAAGACTTCCGGAACGTCATCTTCCTTTCAATGTAAAACGCAAGGGCCCTTCTGATGTCTAAGGTGTGCCACCTTCACTGCTCGTCTGAGGTGTGTGGCTTAGGACAGAAAACAGATAAGCAGATATCCTGGTTCCCATGGAACTGAGACACCACCTTGGGTAAGAAGGCCAGGTAGGGTCTCAACTGAACTGTATCTTTGTGGAATACCATGAATGGTGGCTCTGAAGAGAGTGCTCTAAGCTTGGATACCCTCCTCGCTGAGGTAATAGCTACAAGGAAGGTCACCTTCGATGAGAGCGTCAGAAGCGGGCATGACGCTAATGGTTCAAATGGGGGTTTTGTTAGGCAATTCAAAACCAAGTTAAGATTCCACTGAGGAGTAAGTAGATGGACTGAGGGGTACAACCTCTCAATGTCCTTCAAGAAACTAGTTACCATATAGTGCGAGAAAACAGAGGACTTCCCTACCAGGACATGAAAGGCTGAGATAGCCGCCAGATGGACCCGGAGGGAAGACAGGGACAGGCCCTGAGTCCTGAGAAACAGGAGGTACTCTAGTATTTCCTGGATTGGCAGCGACCTCAGATCAAGACCGCATGACTGAACCCACGCTGAGAAACATTTCCACATTGCAATATACGAGGTCCGAGTAGATGGTTTTCTAAAGCCTATGAGGATCTCCTGAACCCGTAGACGGCAAGCTCTCTCTTTGCTAGTTAACCACATAGGTTCCATGCTGTCAGGTGCAGGGACTTCAGGTTTGGATGATGAAGACAACCCTCATCCTGTGTGAGGACATCTGGCCTTAGCGGGAGCTCCACGGGGGGTGAGTGTGACAGGTCAACCAGCAGACTTACCAGAACTGTCTGGGCCAACCCGATGCAATCAGAATGATTGCAGCCCTGTCCCTTTTTATTTTCAGGGTTACGTTTAGGAGGAGAGGAGTAGGTGGAAAAGCATGCTTCAGAGGCCCTGACCAATCCAACAGGAAGGCATCTGTCAGTGATCCAAGTTTCTGCGCTCGCAGGGAACAAAAGAGGGGACATTTGTAGTTCTCTCATGTCACAGATTGATTGACTTGGGGAAATCCCCACTTGCAGAAAATGGAAATTGCCTCCTGAGGATGGAGGGACCACTCGTGCTGAGACCAAAACGCAAACGAAGAAGGATCAGGACGTGAGGCTCAGGGCTTTATTGATGGAAGCTGCCCTATGCCCCGCTTGAGAACCACTGCGGATGTCTTCTGCTCTGCTGTCACTGAGCCAAGGTGCTCAGTCAGCCTCCCCAAGGGGCAGATTGCTGGGCAGGAAGCTAGCGAACAAGCACAGGATGCTCCTGGTACTGGCCGTGCCGCCGGTACCGCGACTCTCTGCCTCGCCGCAGGAGGTTTCCCAGGAAGGGACCCCGCAGGCTTGCTGCCTCCCCCCCTCCACGCCGGAGGCTTATGAAGTGGTATGAGCCCTTCTGGCTCTGTCGCTGCTCCCCAGGGTTGCCTGGGAAGGGACTCACACACCCCCCCAGAGGGAAGCCACTGCTGTCTTCCCCACTGTGGGGAAACGGAGCCCAAGCCATGGAGGCTTCTGTTCCTTCCGCCCCAGTGCCAGAGCAGCTTCAGCAGCCCCTCCCCCCCACCGGACCTGGACAGGTGCTCCAGATCAAAGATCAGCGGAGGTTATTTCTCCTAGCTAGCCAGAATCTGCTTCCCAGACTTCACGCCATTCTGCTTCCCACTCTCTGCGCTGCAAGAGGCGGACCCAGGAGACACTTTAGGCACTCTGTATGGGTGTCTGAAAGTGGAAAGCCTTGCTGGACGAGGCCCATGGTTTAAACCCCAAAGAGTGCGGCATCGCGATCCGCGATCCTTTTTTTTTTTTTTTTTTTTAAACAGAGAGTAGAATTGGGAAAACTAAACTAAAGTAGACTGGGATGACTACAGTAAAAGCTAGGCTAGTAGAGCACAAATGGGGAACCTAGTTGCAAGGACACAGTTCCAGTGACTGGCACTGTGGTGGAAAGAAGGAACTGGAGGGAGCGTGCCAGCAGTGGCTGTTATACTAGGCAGTTTAGGTGCCACTCTAGGGGGCTCCGCTGCTGGCACTACAGAAGGTAGGCTGGGGCAAAAACATTCCGGTGACTCTGTGCTGAGTGTACACACACCTATAGTGGAATGTATGTGAGCAGCTGCTCGAAGAAGAACCTGATTTCCTTCATTGAGGAAATATTCTATTTTTGTTCATTTGTTTGTTTAAGATGAGGAAAGTGCAGTAGATCTGATACTTGAACATCAATAAAATATTTGACATGGTACTACACAGGCGTGACCATAGTTGCTGGAGGAGCAGTACTGAAAATACTCAACTGGTGTATGCTTCAAGGAATAGGGCAGCGAGGCCCCAAAATGGGTGGTTTATTCTGTCCTCTGATTATACCATACCAGGAACTAAATAGCTTCTGTAAGACTTTACTGGTTACCAAGAACCCGAAATACATTTGCCTTTAAGCAATTCAGTCTTAGGCTTCCACCCAGACAAACAAGTCTATACAGTGAGAATTACTTAAAATCTAATTCACCATATATAAAATTCTACCAGTTCCAAGAGACCAGAAACATTATCTACTAGGTCAATGAGTATTTCAGATCTTGCCCAAATACATGCTTAGAGCTACTTCTTAATAACTAATCTGAGATTTATTAAACAGAAAAGAGACTGTGGTTAAAAGATCATCATGCACAGAGGTATAAATAAAAAGTTCTTAGGTCAGTTTTATAGCAGAGATGCTGAGACTGATGATTTGTAAAAGTCTTTTTAGATCAGTTCCATAAGTATATAGTCCAACAAGCAGTCTATGTGCAGAGTTCATCAAAAGTTTTCCATGAGAACTAGCAGAGGTAATCTAGAGTTGGCATGTAAACCTTGGTCTTTAAGGTTTAGACTTTCCCCTCTTAAAGTTTAAGATGTGAGATAAACAGGATCAAGCCTGACTTCCTTTATAGCTGAAGCAGGTGTTACCACAGCAGGGCTTCTTTTGTTGAAGAATAGGAAATGTGTGGTGTTGGTTTGAAGTTAATCCATGCTTTAGACATACAACTAGTTACCCGTTGTATATTAGCATAAGGCAGCCAACTATTCAGACAGTTCATAGGTAGTTTACTACAAACTTCACAGAGAACTTAGGCCAATTATATAATTACAGTACAAGTTCCATATGTTTAATATCCTCTTTTCATCACTGAATCAACAAAATGTAGTAATGCAGTATCATAGATGGGAATAGAAGTTTAGCATGTACAAACTGAGATCACATTATCTATATTTTGTTAGAAGTTTAAGAAACAGACACATACAATTAGTATCTATTTCTGATTCTCTAACAAGATAAGTCTACATATTAACTTCTAATATACTTGACATTGCTTTGATAGCTATTTACAAAGAATGGATGTGTTTACCATTTCTAATATGTGCTTTGAAAGTTGCCTTTAGTTCAACAAGCCTGATGGTTGCTTAGTGCATGCTATGTGTTACAATGGGAAATTAGTGAAGATGACAATTTTTTGTGCTGGAAAAAAAATATTGAATGGAGTTCCTCAAGGTTTGGTCTTGGGACCAATCTTGGTCAATAACTTTATTAATAACCATGGTACAAAAAGGAGGAATGTACTAATAGAATTTGCTGCTGATGCAAAGGTGGAAGGCATCATTAATACAAAGGATTCTAAATTGAAGATCTGGGTGACCTTCAAAACTGAAGGGCCAGAAATGGGGTGAAATTCAATGGTACCAAGTGCCAGATCATGTACGTAGGGTCTAATAATAAATATTTCCATTGCCGTCTGGAGGCTTATCAGCTGGAAGTGACAGAAGATAAGTGAGACCTGTGTGGGGTAGTCACAGAATGATTGAGCTACCAATGTGTTGTGGCTGAGACATAGGTGAATGTGATCCTGGGATGCACTAGGTGAGATGTTTCTAGAAGAGAGAGAAGTGCATTAATGCCATTATACAAGCACTGAGAGATCTCATCTGGAATACTATGTGCAATTCTGGTTGCCCATGTTCAAGAAACATAAATTCAAATTGAACTATGTACAATGTGCAAAGAAGAACTACTATGATGAGCAGGAGAATGGAGGTGAGAGCTATCTTGTATAAAAGAGTGGAAGAACTAAGCTTGTTTAGTCTGGCAAAAGAAGCTGAGAGAGAATGTGCTAGCCCTTTCTAGATCCATTAGGAAGGTAAATACCAGGCAGCACAAGCATCCACCTGGTAAAGGACACTGCTGGCACAAGAACAAATGGATACAAACTGGTCATGGACAACTTCAGACTTGGAGTTAGAAAAAGGGTTCCCTACCATGAGTGGGATAAGGTCCTGGAACAGTCTTTCAGTAAGAGTTGTGGGGGACACATAGCTTAATTAGTTTTAAGAAAGAGATGGATAAATTTATGAGTGCAATGTGTATGACAGACTTCTTTGTGCTAAGAGGCAAGGTTCAACAGTTGTAGGGTTTTGGTTTGTCTTGTGTTCCCAAAGTTCATACTTCAGGGTTTCAGTTGGACACTGTTTGGTCAGGAAGGGGTCCACCCCCACAATGTATTCTGGGTGGGGTTTTTAACCTCCTTCCTCTGAAGCATCAGGGATGACCATTGGCTTTCTGTTGCTCATGGTCTAACTGATCACCAAATGTGGTGTCAGGAGGAATTCCCCCCTCCATGTCACACTGACCGTAACCTTTTGTTTGCTTGCCTTCCTCTCCAACATGTAGGTGTGGGTCGCTTGCCAGGGTTATATGAATACCTTTTTATTTTATCACTTCACTGTCACTGTGGGTGGGAAGCAGCTTGGAGGTCTGATGTTCCTTGATCCATGTTGTTCTTTGCCTGAGACACACAATAATCTAGTCTCCTGAGAACTGTAATTCTTTGATCTCTCTTCAGTTGCTGCGTTTAATGTGTGGGTGGTTTTAGTGAGCTGTGCTATACAGGAGGTCAGGCTAGATGATCGAGTGATCTCTTCTAGCCATAAACTCTCTAAGTGAGCTCTAATTAATCCTAAATATTTGTATAATGTCACATGAAAATCAACAGAAGCAAGTCAATATGTTTAAGTTGTATGTTCTAAGTGGCTTCTCCTTGTATGGAGGTTACTCTTCTAGCATTTACACCTGTGTATGCAGTTAATAGATTTTAACACTTGAATGTAGCTATTCACAAAGTTTCTTTGGAATGTGGAGGTAAAACCTCTTTGGTTCTTTTTCCTGTTCTGCGCAGTGCTTATGTTACCCAAAAACCCCTCTTTAACAGATTCTGGGGGTTTTGTGCATTGTCACATTTACTCTTTTTAGTGTTGACAATGAGAGTCCTTTAGAACAAATATAACCAGGACTGAGGGAGGTGGAATTATTTTCCATCTTTTATAAAACCTAAAAAGTTTTTCTTAAGCTCCTATTAGTTTTGATCTGGGGAAAGCCATTAATACATTGGTGTCTGTCAGAGGTTGTTGTGGCTAACACGGCTGGGATAATGCATAGTTTGTGTGTTACATGAGGAGCATTGGTCCTAAAATAATAAGGGCCTGATACTCTATTCCATTATGACACTTTCATCAGTGTAGCTCCATTGATTTTAGTGTATAAAACTTGTGGAATGGACTGAGGAATTGGTCCTTCAGTTTGGTAATGATGCTGTAGTTGTGGCAGGAAAGGGACTCTAAGTGGCCTCTATTTTCAGGTGCTTTGTAACTTTTGGAGGTGGAAAAAAGGCAACCCTATTGGAACTGAGATGCCTTGTATTTATAGCCATGCCAAAAGTGAAACTTGCTTTGAAATGATCATTTATTAAATTAAAATTTAAATAATATTAATTTACTGAATATGAAAAGTATTTTTATATACAGAAGTAAATATTTGTTTGGAGTTGTCAGGATGCAGCAAGTCCCCCCCACCCCCCGACTTCAGTCTTGGGGTAGAATGAATATAGTATTACCAGTCCCAAGTCTTCAAAAACCATGAGTCTAGGCCTCAAAAGTCATGACATTTTGCAAAAATTATTTTGCTTCCTTCTTTGTTACTTTCTGAATTCAGATTCTGTAGGATGCATTCAGGTTAACGTCTTTAGACTTTTCTTTGCAGCCACAAGGGCAAGAAACTTTTTAAAAAGAGGGGCAGTCACATTATTACCTGATAACAAGTACTGGGACATAACTGACAAATATTGTAACATGTACAATAAAATAGTAAGAGCTGGTAACTCTTTTCAGTAAAGGCAAGTTCTTTGGTTATGTATGAAATGGTTTTATGGAGAAATAACAAAGCGCTTGAAAAATCAGTTCCAGAGAGGTAGCTGTGTTAGTCTAGTTAAGCTGTGAGTCGGCAACCCAAAAGATAAGAGCTATTTTTAAAAATTCCTTGAATAACCTAGTGTTTTGAGAGCTACAATGGGTAGCCTCCTGGTTAAGAAACTGAATAATAAAATAGAGATGCATATTGACTTTTAACAACAAAAAATGTTAGTTCACAGATAAACATTTTAATGGTCTGTGATGTGTTTTAATGACTCAGTCCTCCATTGTATGATGCCTCCTCTTGCCTCCTCTTTCTTGCACATGCCCCTCCCACTTTGGATGTCAGCAGTCACATGAATATGCCTGGAAATACATTCAGTACAAATAGGAATAATTACCATTTATAATCGGGTATAAGCTGATGTGGGCACAAGCCGACCCCCCAATTCTGAGCCCAAAAAAGAAGCTGAAATTGGTGACCCAGGTATAAGCTGCAGTCCGCTTTTGGTCTTGGCCCCTAACCCCCCACCCACTGCTGCTGGAGTTTGACAGCTTCCCTACCCCAAAATCTCTGCTGCTGCTTTTCCCTTGCCCCCTTGCTGTCCATTCCTCACCCCTGCTGCCCCCTGCTCTGCCCTTTTCTCACTGGTGCCCCACTGCTCCTCCTGCTGCCCACTGGCTCTTCACTGCCACCCCCCTGCTCCCTTCTCAGTTCCCTGCTGTTGCTCCCCTGTTCCCCCACACCCTTTCCCTGTCACCCCCCAACCCCTGCTGCTGCTCCTCCCAGCCTGCCAGGCACCCCCCCAATCCCCAGTCCCTGTCGCTGCTTCCCTGGGTTCCCCAAAAACCCTGGGTCCTCCTGCCGCTTTCCCGGACTCCCTGAACCCCCCCCCCCAAGTGCCTGAGCCCTGCCGCCCCTTCCCTGGCCTCCCTGAACCACCCCCCACCAACCCTCCCGGCCGTCCCATCACTTTCCCCATCTCCCTGACCCCCTCCTCAACCCCCGGTCCCTGCTACCGCTTCCCTGGCCTCCCTGAATCCCCGCCTCCCCCGGCCCCATTACATGGCCGCTCCAGACGCTGGGGTCCCTTCCTTACTCCAGCCCTAGCCCCAGCTGACTGCCCAAGATGGCCGCCCAGCAGCACTGGGGCTCCGGCCTGCCACGTGGTCTGGGAAGCTCCTGGGAGGGGCTGTCTACTGTATTCTCTTGAGTATAAGCCAAGAGCCTGTTTTGAAGCCAATTTTCTGGCACAAAATTTTCAGCTTATACACGATGATATATGGTAGGTATCAATTCTAAAAAACTGTTTTTGTGAATGTGAATTCACACCAATGAAACTGTGTTTTTTTTTTGTTTGTTTGTTTTTTTATATAACATTTTTGGTACAGTTATTTTAAAAATCCTCAATCTCCAGTGAACTTACTAGTTCAGTGCGATATCTGTTTGAGTCTCTTTGCAGAGCTGTTGAATATGAGGCCTGTATGACATGGTGGTTGTTTTCAAGCAGGACTATAAACTCTCATCGTTCAGTCAGCTTTGAAGTTTGCTTTTGATGTAATCCATGCTTGAGAACACTTGTTCACATAGGTGCATTGATCCAAAAATGGAAAGAATGCCCCATGTGTATTTCTTCAGGTTGCTGTAGCTGTTAACCACAAGCTGATCCTGTTTATGGAGATCATGCATTTCTTTCCACCTATGTTTTAGTGCCAGGGTAAACTTTTTTGTATTTCTCGATTTTCAGTGTCCATCACTAAGCCACTGAATTTTGAAGTCCACAACTCGGTGGTCCACAGATTGGCCAATTCCAGCTCAAAATCTTGTTGCTCCAATCTCACAAAAGCAGAAATGTTGAGTGAAGATATGTCAGCATTAAGGGGGTTCAAAATAAACATGAAAGTTGCCCTCTCCTCTCTTGAGTTCTTGAAATCACACAGCAAACAATTGTTGCATGTTTAGAATCACATCTCTGAGATTCTTATGGTCAAGCTCGGTGTTCTGCTCTTTGAATTGTTTCAGTGATGGGAAGTGAACCAGTGAGCAAGTTTCCAGGTCTCTTGCAGAGTTAGTTTTTGATCAAATGACAGTACCTCTTCCAAAAGTGAGATAATGATGTTTCCCTTTCCTTCCAGCTTTCTGTAGAGGTCAGGTAAATGCAGGGCCATAACTAAAGTGAGGTGACTCCATTTCACTGCTTGATCAAAGGGTGTGTTCCATATGACTTGCTCTGGGTGCTGCTCATTGTTCATTCCAGACGTGCCCCGGGCACTGAAATTCCTACTTCCCATGCTGTTTAAATGAGAGCTGAAGTCAACCATGAAGTAAAATTTCTGCAGCCACAGAGGATCTTCATATTCCATGTATTCTTGGACCTTTTGATGCAAGAACACCTTCACTTCTTCAAGACAGGCAGCAAATTGCATCAGTACCTTTCCATTTGATAGCCAACTTACCTTATTGCATAAAAGCAGATCAGAATATTGAGAGTTCACCTCTTCCAGAAGTTTGCAGAACAGCCAATGGTTCAGTCTTTTAGCCATTATTTTGGTGACAGTTTGCACAACCAGGTTCATCACTTCCATGATCTCAGGTGTAAATGCTTGTGCACAAAGGGCCTCTTGGTGGATTATACAGTGAAATGATATCACCTTTTGATCCAAAGTTTCGGCAGCAGAGTCATAAACCCCTCATGTGCTCCCCTCATGCTCGGCACCCCGTCAGTTGCAACTGAGACCACGTGGCTTGTGTTGATTTCTTTGGCCTTCAGACAATTTAAAATTGCTGTAAAAAAAAATCCTCTCCCCATGTTTGGCCTTTGAGCAGCAATAGTTCAATGAGCTCCCTCTGAATTCACATACCTGCAGAGGAGGGCAACCTGTGCTATGTCATCAGTATCACATGATTCATCACACGATTAAGTGGGCCAGTGCTGAGTTTATGTCCCTGATCTTTTGGCTGCTAATGTCTGTAGCCATTTTTATTGATCGGTACCTAACTCTCTTTGCAGACAACAGCATATCTTTACACTTCTGAATGACATTTTTGTTTTTGGGAATCTGCAAACAACTTCTCTATTCTGACCATGAAACACTCCTTTATACAATCATAATCTCTGCATGGATGTCATTGCTTCACAATCACTTGGTTATCATGAAGCTACCAGCAGTTGTGCTATTTGGTATCTTCATCCATTGTGAGAAGCTATTCTTGCTCTGCTTTCCTTTGTTCTGTAGCTCCTCAATTGCCCTTTTCCTGAAATCTCCAGTTGGATATTTTTCAGAGAATGAAGCATGCTTGTGTGCAAAATGCCTCTTGAGATTCAACTTTTTGTTGTTAGCCAGTTTTTCATTGTAAATTAAACATAACAGGAACCCAGCTGAGGTACGTATAAATTTAAACAATGAAATCAATTCATTTCTGAATTCTTGTCTTTCAGCCTCAGTTTTCTTCTTTTCTGAAGCCATCTGACCTTTCATATAATTTCCGTTTAATTTTGAATTGAATGCCAGTTTTTACTGCTGCTAATCTTTGTACACACAGGCTATGTCTACACTTTTCCACATTTTTTGAAAAAAGGCTTTTCCAAAAAAACTGTTTTGAAAGAAATTCAAAATCTTTTTTTCCCAAAAAAACCTTATTTTGAAAAATGTTATTTCTACAGAGGAGTCCTCCATCTTGAAATAAGGCTGTGGTGTTTTGTGTTTTTGAGAGAGAGAATCAATTGAAAAGATGGGCAGGCTTGGAGGTGGGATCTTCTCCCAGGAAAGTTCATGCAAAAAATAAATCCGTTAGTCTTGAAGTGCCACACAACTCCTTGTTGTTTTTTTTTGAAAAAAGCCATTGCCGCATCCAGCAATGGCACTTTCTTTTTAAAGCTTTTTAGAAAAGCAACAAGGTTTAGCCTTTTTGAAAAAGCACTTCAGTACTTTGAAATACTAGGGCCTTTTTTCCCCCTGAAGAGGCTTTTTCAAAAAAGGCACTTATTCAAAATAAGCCAGGTTTCGCTTTTTTGAGAAAAGCACACCGGTGTTTCAACATACCAGAGTGCTTTTATTCAAAAAAGCAAAACGGCTTCCTGGACATGGAAGAGTTTTCTTGGGATAAGCCACCTTATCCTGAAAAATCTTTCCAGCAGTGTGGACATGCCCACAATGAAACACCTTTGTCTAAAATTCTAACACTCATGCAATGTAACAAACAGAAGTAGAGACTTTGGGGTGGACTCTGAAGACAGAGAAAATTGTGGAATACATTGAGAGCTCTTACCAGGGGTGCTGCTACGTAAAATACTAGGCAGGGGATAAGCCCCAGTTCTAACTCCCCTGCGGTCCAGCAGTGGAGCCATGGGACCTGAAAGCCTCTACAAAAATCCCCAGCCTAGGGCAGCTGAGGGGTAGCACTGGAGTCCCTACTGCCCTGTGGGGGTGGGGGATTTGTGTGCAGAGGTTGGGGAATTATGAGACAGAGGGAGGAGGCAAATTTGACTTGACCTCAGGGTGCAAGACCACCATATCATCTGCCAGACTCACCTCCCACAATCCACCACCCCTTCCATCCGTCTTGCCCCTCTCCCATCTCTACTTTCCATCTCCTTTCCCCCCTTTCTTCTCTTTCATGTTCCCCAGATCCTTTTTGTTTTCCCTGGCCTTGGTACTCACCTGCACTGGTCCTGGAAGAGGGGAGAGCTACCGTGCACCTAGCTCCCTGGATGAGATTGCCAGGGAGCCACAAGAGGACAGTCAAGAAGCCACTTGTAGCTCACTGAGCTGGTGTTGCAGACCCCCGAGTTAAGCAAAACAAACAAGAAGTCCTGTGGTGCTTTTAAAGACTAACACATTTATTTATTCCATGACCTTTTGTGGGAGAAATCTGACTGTCAGATGCCTGAAAATGGAAAACTTGCAGTATGGGAGGGAAAAATAAATCCAGTAAAGTGCGAATGACAGGATCAGGTCAGACTGTTTCAGCAAATAAGAGGTTGATTATATTCAAACAGTGTGGAACAACATCTAAGAGGGTGGGGAGATTGAGAGAGGTGAAAATCACTATTTGCATTGAGAAAGCCAGCCAATATCGCTATTCAGACCCAAATTAACTGTCAAATTTGCATATGAATGCTAACAGTAATTTCTCTTCAAAGCTTTGATTTAGAAATAATTTGTTTAAGTACTGTAACAGACATGTCTTCTAGAGAGTAAGTAGGGAGATTGAAGTGGTCTCCTATTGGTTTTTGAATGTTGCCTTTTCTCAGATTAGATTTGTGGACATTTATTCTTTTGCACAGAGACAATCCGGTTTGTCAAATGTATAGACATAGGAGCATTGTTGACTCATGAGGGCATATATCACATCAGTAGATGAGCAGAAACACTAAGACAGGCACATATCCCTGCAACAAACTGTGTTGCCAACACTGCCTACCAATGTTCCCCCTAATTTTTCATAGTCTGTGTGCGCAAAAAATTTCTTTTGTGCAAATTTTCAGAACCAGTATCCAAATTTGTGCACACTCCAGTCAGTGTGTTCAAACTTGTGAGCGCAATGAAGCATATGATGCAAATAATATCTAAATTTTATTTTGATATGGTGATGGAAATGATTTTATAAGTTACAAAACCTTATTTGAAACATGCTATTTGAAACTGCCTTCTTAAAGTAGCACAAAAATATTAGCACTATTGAATTTTTTTGTGCGTGCTTTATTTTGTCATGTGCAGGGGCTTCACAACCTGTGTGTGCGCACGCACACACGCACAGCTTAGAGGGAACATAGGGCCTAATCAAACCAGCTGCCCCATCAAGGGCTTGTTCACCTGCTCATATATTCAGACACTTCTCGAAACACTAATTGTGTCCAGAAAATAGCTCAAACCAAATTTCTAGATGCAAACACTCCTGATCTTCACAGCTCAGTTCCATTTCTACTTATAATTCTACAGGTGAATATTGTACCAAAGAAACTACCATAATTAATTAGTACAGTGGTAATAGAATAATATGTTGTGACCCAGAGGGATAACTTTTATACAGCAGTATCTGCTTACTGTTCTTCTGTGCTTGCATTGGTTGGAACTTAAAGAAAACCAGCCCTCTGCAACTAGAGCTCATTTTCAACCTTTTGACTGTAGAGTTCCCTCCCTCTCTCTTTACTTCTGTCATCAGCTTATAAAGCTGGGCTAATACAGAGGCCTTAGGCTAGAAGTTAGTATGGACTTTCACAAGCTACTGATCAGATTATCCTTAACAAATTCACACTGAAAAAAGATTGGTAGGCAGCATGAAAGATTGTTCTTCCTTCTCTCTGTTTCTTTGCATTTTGGCATGCGCTATCTGCTCTTTGAGTAATGGATTACCTGATGCAATGTAATGTGATGGTAATCCTGAGAACTAGGTGCTAGAATCTTGCCTTTCTGTGTCTACTGTATGTTTTCAAATGTGAATTATTAGTTAAAATTGAACAGTTTCCATATCTTGGTGAAAAAGGCTTCTGAGAACTGCTTGAATTTTATGTTTTAAAGATTTTGTGTAGGATGAGAATAACTGATCAACTTGATGTCATGACTGTGTGTGTGTGTGTGTGTGTGTGTGTGTGTGTGTGTGTGTGTGTGTGT
>ML682060.1:4278735-4363776 GCA_007922195.1 Podocnemis expansa | reverse complement strand
TGTGTGTGTGTGTGTGTGTGTGTGTGTGTGTGTGTGTGTGTGTGTGTACAATATATATAAAATATCTCACCAAACCCCACCTGTACAAGGAGAAACAACATGCTATGCTATATTATGGGAAATTACATAGCCAGAAAAACTTCCCATTCACAGTGAAACTTCTGTGCTAGTTTCATACAAGCTTGATTTAATTTTTTTCCAGTCCTGTGATATTGTTGGGACACTTTCTGGATGCATTTTAGAGGGATATCAGCTTAAAAATAACATTACTCTCCAGATCTGTTGTACCTGCTTCTGCGACCACAAACTACTATGTTTACTGTAGCTGAAAGAGATTGGAGAACCAAAATAAATAAATAAATAAATAAATAAATTCCCCTCTCACCCCGATGGGTGGTATGTGTCTTCCTCAACCTCGGGTCCTCTACCAGAGGCCTGGGAGTTTGAGGGTTCTGCGCAGTATCTTAGCTGTTCCTAGCACTGCACTCTTCTGGACAGAGAGCTCTGATGTTGTTCCTGGGATCTGGTGGAGCCATTCTCCCAGCTTAGGAGTCACAGCCCCGAGTGCTCCTACTACCACTGGGACCACTTTGGCCTTCACTTTCCACATCCGCTCTAGTTCCTCTTTCAGGCCCTGGTACTTCTCCAGCTTCTCATACTCCTTCTTCCTGAGGTTGCTGTCACTTGGCACTGCTACATCTATCACCACCGCTGTCTTCTGGTCCTTGTCTATTACCACGATGTCTGGTTGATTGGCCAGTACCCGCCTGTCCGTCTGGATCTGGAAGTCCCACAGAATCTTAGCCCTTTTATTCTCCACGACCTTCTGTGGGATCTCCCATCTGGCCTTGGGAGGGTCTAGCCCATACACTGTGCAAATGTTCCTGTACACAATGCCAGCTACTTGGTTGTGCCGTTCAGTGTATGCTGTTCCTGCCTGCATCTTACATCCTGCCACTATGTGTTGGACTGTCTCTGAGGCTTCTCTGCACAGTCTGCACCTTGGGTCCTGTCTAGTGTGGTAGACCCCTGCTTCAATGGATCTGGTGCTCAGTGCTTGTTCTTGTGCTGCTATGATCAGTGCCTCAGTGCTGTCTTTTAGTCCAGTCCTTTCCAGCCACTGGTAGGATTTCCCAATGTCAGCCACCTCAGCTATCTGCCGATGGTACATCCCATGCAGGGTCTTGTCTTGCCATGGCACATCTTCTGCTTGATCTTCCTCCCATGTCTGCTGCTGCTGCCTCAGGCACTCTCTCAGCAGCTCATCTTTGGGTGCCATCTTACTGATGTACTCCTGGATGCTCTGAAAACTGGTAGGGGAACTCTGGGGCATATGTTGCACTTTTAAATTGCACATTTGGGACCATAAGTGGGGAGGAGAAGTTTCAATACCACACCTCTTCTCCAAATTGAAATCTGAAGATATTTTAATGGAGAAAAGGCCTGCCCCCTTTATATTTTGTGTGTTCCTACTATGTGTCAGGTGCAACACTTTCCTTTCACTCCTCATACACTTAGCCAATGCTGAGTCAGGTCTTGGGGCAGGGTTTCCTGTCTGTGACTGGCAAGAGATGGAATGTTTCCTTCATTTGTGTTTTTTTTTTTGCCTGTCATCGTCTTGTTCTCTTCTCTCTTGGTTTCCTTCATCACTTACTCCTGGGGCTCTTCTGTCCTCCTGGTGTTCTCCCCAGTCCTTTGTGGTATTTCAGTCCCATTCTTCTCTCTGTCTACATTTTGCTCATATAATCTCTTCTTTTGCACCAAATCTTGAAAAAAGGGACCTTCGTAGGTAGCTTTTTCCCCGCACACAGTTTTGTCTACTATAATGATTCTCTCCCACACTGTGGGGCGAGGAGTAGAGCTCAGATCTTTTGCAATGGCAGAGTCTGGAAATGTCTAGAGGTATAGAAGCTGCACGTTAAAAGAGGCGTACAGGTCTAATAAGTTCTGCAGAAAGACTTATTGCTTCATTATTCTCCCTCTCATCCAACATTCCCTCTAAGGCCTTGAGGCAGCTGAGCAACTTGCATTGCTTGCCGTGCAGGCTGCCCCCCCCACCAGCCTGATCCTGGCCCCCATCTGCTCTCCCAGTAAGCCCCCATGAGACAGCCTGATCCCCTCCTCCCACCCTAACCTGCTCACCTGGTAAACCCCAGGTTGGCCAGACCCCCCAACCCTCCACCCTTACCTGGCCACTGGAATGGTACGGCTGAGCCATGGCTCCTCCAGCTGGAGAAGTGC
Organism: Podocnemis expansa; assembly: GCA_007922195.1. Classification (NCBI taxonomy): domain Eukaryota; kingdom Metazoa; phylum Chordata; order Testudines; family Podocnemididae; genus Podocnemis; species Podocnemis expansa. The sequence continues at coordinate 4,361,535 of ML682060.1, read as the reverse complement.
TGATGGAGCACGTGCAGAGCTTCTCAGCATGCTCCATCAGAGCTTCTCTGGGAGGGAGTTTTAAAAACTCTTGGCTCTGGAGGAGCTCTCAGCCGGCCGGAAGACAGAGTCTTCTGGCTGGGTAGGGACTCTGGCTGCCAGCCGTGCATGGCCGGGAGTGACCCCTGTGCCAGGCAGTAGCAGGGGCTGCATGGCCATGTGGCCAAACAGCTTACAAGGACCATTGCTGTCATCCCCCATGTAGCTGATTTAAATCACTATAACTAACCACTATATACACCTTCATGTCTTGTAACAGCTGTTCAGATCTTGATCTCTGTCTCATTACTATTATCCTCTTTTCCCTTTTATTGGTTAAACTATTCTCTGCTTATGAAATATGCCAACATAGTGTTTAGAAAAGTGTGCTTTGTTACGTTTTCATCAGGGATGGAAATAAATGCAACACTCTTGGGGGGTGGGTACAGATATTACAGACCCTTTTACAGAAAACTTGCAAATAAGTAAGGGACTACTAATACTGGTATATATCAATCTTTCATTTCATTCCACCTTGGAAGTTGATTTTAGTTGGGATGTTGTTAGCAGCAACATGGGCCATCAGTGAGTAATGGCGAATGGAATCTGAAATAGATCAAAAGGGTATCCGTGTTAGTCTAGTTCAGTAAAACAAACAAGGAGTCCTGTGGCACTTAAAGACTAAATTTAAAAAGCTCATGAGAAAAATAAATTTGTCCATCTTTAAGTGCCACAGGAATCTGAAATAAAAATCCTTGCTTCTGGTATAATGAAACTTCTGGTTAAAAACAACACTCACTAATAAAAATAACAGGCAGGATACAGCACATTTAACGAATGTATTCTGGGGCATTAGAAGGGAATGATACCACTGCTTGATACAATGGGTGACCTGATCTTCTTCCTGGAAGCTCTTAAACCAATGGTTTTCTACTTGTAGTTTGTGGACCTCTGGGGGATCTGCAAATAGGGTCTGCATCACTGGTTGAAATTTTTAGGGATCCACAAATGAAAAAAAGGTTAAAAACCTCAGTTTTTAACTCAGTACCTATATACTCATTTGTGTAAATTCTAACCCAATCAAGCCAATATTTCATGATTTAGAGGTGAGAAAATTAAGAATCCTCTATCTATGACCACAATTTTAAAAATTCACTTATTTAAGTAGCATCCTTAGTGTATAGTACTACAAAGAGCACTACACACAATTAGTTATAGGTCAAAAAAATTTCCAGGCAAGGTTCAAAGTTAAGGAAGTGACTAAATGTCTTGAAGGGAGCTGCAATAGAGTTCCAACGTGATGAGGTACCACAAGTGAAAGAACAGTTCCTAACTGCAGATTAGTAATAATAGGGTGTGGACTGAGGAAGCCAAGACTGAAGTGGAGGATGGGTAAATGGACAGAAATGAAAGGTTGAGGAGTGTCTCTCCATGGCTTGTTCCAAAGGGGTAGCTGTGTTAGTCTAGTTTAGCATAAAAAGCAGAGTCCTATGGCACTTAAAGACCAACAAATTTATTTATCGTATGAGCTTTTGTGGGAGAAAATCCCACTTTGTCAGATGGTGACAAAGCATCTGAGAAAGTAGGATTTTTCTTCCATGAAAACTCGTATGATAAATAAATGTTAGTCTTTAAGTGCCACAGGACTCTTGCTCATTTTACAGGACTCCTTGTTTGTATTTTTCATGGATTGTGAGCACAGAGAACAGCGGGGTGGCTCTGCTTTTCATAGGACTTCACATAAGTCACTAGACAGGGACACCGGAGACCTGGCTCAGAGTCCTGAACTGCCCAGGTTTTCTATTTCTTTGGACAAGTTGCTTAATGGCTTGTGCCTCAATTTCCCATCTATATAATGGACATCTTATTATACTCTATAGGACATTAAGGATACATTCATTGAATGCTTTGGGTCACTGAAATGTTATTGTAAAGGCCATGTAAATTTCTGCATGTAAAGGAAGTCCTCTGAAGATGGGGTGATAGGAATGGTATGGTCTTTCTGCAGGCTGATTTAGAGAGAAAATGTCCTCCTCACCACTGATCCATAGTTACACGTCCACACTGATAAGATATTGTTGACTTGTTTGTTACTGACATGGTTCCTATTTCTGCTCCATTGATGAGCACTTCTGCTGTTGTAAATCTTTGTAGTTTGTAGACATTTGAAATCAAATTATTATAAAATTAAAATCCAGGCAACAAAGCCAAAATGAGAATGGATAAAGTTAAAACCCAAACAAGCCACAAAGAAGGTATGCAAGGGAAGAGAAATTAAAGAAAAAAACTTGAGGAAGAAAATACAAACTCTAAAGTGCAAACCTCTTTGTATAAATGCAAGGGGTTTGATTTGGGTCTCACTTAACGTACGTATCTCCTACCGACTCACAAGGGCCGGTGCTGCAGGAGGGACCAAAGACATTGAACCACAACACAGGAGGCCACTAGTTTTTCAGTTCTCTCATGCTAAAGTAACCATCCGCAACGGAGAGGGGAACTTGGTGCTTTTGGATAACTTTCACCTTGAATATTATGTCATACAAATATTATTTTGATAGGAAACCTAAAGTACAAACTTGGGAGGCAGGAGATGTGGGTTTCTTTCTAGGTCCTCCAAAAACCTACTGGGCTCCTGCAGCTTTCCAAACTTTATCCCACTTTATCTTTCAGTAGCTCCATTGTCAAAATGGAGAAGATAAATAATCTCCTCTCTTTCAGGATAACATGTGACTTAATGCATGTTGTGAAGAACTTTGAGATCCTGAGATGAAGGTGTCTGAATGTGAAAAGTTTTGTTGTTAATTTCAATTTGTCAAAATCCTTTCTGTGTGTGTTTTTAATTTTGTAGTTGAATATGACAAGGAGTTCACACCTCACCAACGACACCACAAAGAGTTCAAGTTTAACTTGTCCCAGATTCCAGAGGGGGAGGCAGTTACTGCTGCAGAGTTCAGAATCTACAAGGATTGTGTCATGGGGAGTTTTAAAAATCAAACCTTTCTTATCAGCATCTATCAAGTCCTGCAAGAACATCAGAACAGGTACATGAAGAACAGTTGCTCTTTTTCATTTGCCGTAATAACTATAATGCCTGGGTTGGGGGCTCCTTTTGTAAATGGGTGGGAATATTGGAAAGGTGTGATAACATTTAGTAAAATATTTTTTCCTCAGTTAATGGTGTGGTTACTGTTTTAAGTTTCATTTATTGTGAAGTAGAGTATATAAAATATAAAATTGAAGAAATTTTACAATATCTTAGTCTAAATGTCATTTGGGAAGTATAATTTTGTTGACTGAAAGTAAGCCAAGAGTCTAGGGTTAAGTCATATACTTTTGAAGTAAAGACTCTGTATGCTAATATTAGTCATGGACACTAAAATGGGTGTGTGCCATTTCAAATAGATGCTAAAAGGATACAAAATAGAGCCTATCCTGAATATCTAGACTAAAACTGCTAGATGAACTTTCAGTAAAGAAGTTCTGATTCTACTCTGAGTTACATCTTTGTATATCAGAAGTGTAGTAACTTGATTGACTTCAGGGGAGTTCCGTCAAATAAACGAGAAGAAGACAGCCCCAGAATTACAGGAGCTGACCTCAATGGGTCATTGAGTCCAGTCCCCTGGACAGAGGCAGGACTAAGTATGATCTAGAACAGTGAAACTCAGACATCAATAGTTCAGGAGCCAAATTAGCAATCAGCATTACCCAGAGGAGTTACAGTAGTGTAACTGTTGTAAGACATCGAGGACAGCAGGTGGTCTGAGAGTCAAAGAAGGGAGATGCATAAGCCCTAGAATGCTGAAGGCTTTGCTACTTATTGACTAGTTGGAGTTAGCAGAGGGCAATTAGATGCAGATGAGGACAATCAGGCCCAGTCAGAGAGGGTGCCTGATAAACCCTCGCTGCTCCTGACAATCAGGGCACAAGCTGGAGGAGGAGCAGGCGTGTGGTGCTGTGCAGAGCAAAGGAGCTGAGGAAGGTACTAGGCCTAGGTGAGGAAGTACAAGCAGAGACAGACCTGAGAGAAGAAACCCTGTGTCGAAGGAGGCAGAGTGGAAGAACTGAAAGGGCAGAGGTGGGAAAAGTAGCCCAGGGTAGAGAGCTGTGGATTTGGATGTTGTCTGCCTCACCTAGGTGCAACTCATAGGGCCCCTGGGCTGGAACCTAGAGTAGAGGGCGGGCCCAGGTCACAACCCTTCTACCCCACAGAACTACACTGAAGTAAGCACCCTATGCAGTGAAGTTGTGGTAACTGCAGTTGCCCTTGCTCACTACCCACAAGAAAAGCATGAGACCTACCGAGGGAGAGCCGGCAGTTTGTCATGCTGTACCTATATAATATAAAATTACTGTACATATATAATATAAAATTTTCCCACTAAAATGACTCACCAAGTATTTACTATTTTATCAACTATGGTTGGTTAATAACATAGTAAAAACATCCTGATTTGGTTAATAATTAAATCACCTGATGTTTTAATATCATGTGCTGCAAAGAGCCACAGGAGTCTCATCAAACAGTTACTTGCAGCTCCTGAGCCTCTGTCTGAGTGTCACTGATTTAGACCATCCCTGACAAATGCCTGTCTAACCCACTCGTTAAAGGCTCTAGTGATGGAGATACCACAACCACCTTGGATAATTTGCTCCATTGCATAACTACCCAGAGAGCTAGGAAGTTCTTCTGAAAGTCTAACCTAAATCTCTCTTGCTGCAATTTAAGCTCATTGCTTCTTGACCTCAGAGTTTAAGGAGAACAGAACAAGCTATCTCTGCTCACTATCACAACCTTTTATGTACTTGAAGACTCTTATCATGGTCCTCCACAGTCTGGTTCCCCCCCCCCAACTTAACAAACCTAGTTTTTTCAGTCTTTCTTCATGGCTCATGTTTTCTAGACCTTTAGTCACTTTTTGTTGTTCTCATCTGAACTTTCTCCAATTTGTCCACATTTCCCGAAGTGCTGTGCCCAGAACAGGACACATGACTGCAGCTGAGGCCTTATCCGTGTTGAATAGAGTGGAAGAATTACTGTACTGATTGTGAATTGCTTATAACACTCCCAGAATAATGATCACTTCTTTGTGCAGCAATATAACCTTGCTGATCCATATTTAAATTGTGATCCACTCTAACAGGTGAATCCTTTTTTGCAGTATTCCCTCCTAAGCAATCATTTCCCATTTTGTATTTGTGCAGTTGATTATTCCTTCCTTGGTGTACCACTTTGCATTTTTCCTTATTGAATTTCATACTATTTATCTCAGCCCATTCCTTCAGAGTGGCAGAATAATTTTGAATTCTGATCTTGCCTCCAAAGTGCTTGTAACTTCTCCCGCTGGATATTATCTGCAGATTTTATAATGTACTCTCTATGCCTTTAGCCAAATAGTTTATGAAGATGTTGAATAGAACTGGACTCAGGACAGATCCCTGTGAAACTCTACTCAGTATGAACTTTCATCTCAGTTGTGAACCATTGATAAATACTGAGTATGGTTTTTCCAAAGAGTTGTGTACCTGTCTCCATGGTAGGTTTGCCTAGGCTATGTTTCTGTAGTTTGTTCGAAATGTAAATGAGACACAGTATCACAAGTCTTACGAAGACTGAGAGATGTTCCATCAACTGCTTCCCCCCATCCACAGTGTTTTTTCTCTTGTCAGAGGAGGATATTAGATTGGTTTGACATGATTTGCTCTTGATGATCCACGTTGGTTGTTGTTTATCATCTTTTCTTCTAGGTGTTTACAAATTGATTGTCCTGATTACTTGCCCCATAATATTACTGGGTGCTGAAGATAAGATCGCTAGTCTGTAATTCCCTGGGTTGTCCTCATTTGTCTTTTATAGATAGGTGATGCATTTGCCCTTTTCCAGTCCTCTGGAATCTTTGCTGTCCTCCGTAAGTTTTCAGAGAAAATTACTAACAGCTCAGATCTCTTCAGCCATTTCCTTAAGTATTCTAGGATGTAGTTCATCAGGCCCTGTCACCTTGAAGGCATCTAACTTGTCTAAATAATTCTTAGCATGTTCTTTATCCATTTTACATGCTGAACCTACTCCACTTATACTGATGTTCTCTGTTAATCATTTCGTCAAATTTTCAGGAAATAAGTTAACAAAGAGCCTAAAAGAGGCATTTGATGCTTTGGTCCTTTTCATTTTCCATTGCAGTGGTTCCCAATGTTTTCCAGGTGGGGACCCCTTTTTTTAATAAAACAAAAAAAAATTGCACACCCCCCCGGTTGGATTTTTTATGAATGCTGCCACAGGACACAATGTGACACCCCCTCCTGGGGGCAGAATGCGGCTCCCACTGGCAAGATCCAGATCCTGCTGGCAGAATGAGGCCCCTGCCACTGTGGGGGAGCTTCCCTGCCTGTACCCCCCCCCCGAGTCTTCCCCACCCGCTGGCCCATTCTCCCACCACTTCCTGTTGTCCCTTCCACAGCCCCTTTCCCTCCCCTTACCTGGCCAGAGCTGCTGGGAGATGGACCCCCCCGGCTACTCTCCCTAAGCACGCTGTAAGCATGCTAAGGGCATGGGAGTTTTAAAGCCTCCCTGCCTGGGGGAAGCTCCCTGCCAGCTGGAAGCCTGGGTCTCCATGGGAACCTGAGACCCTGGTGGCATCCAACCCCAGCTTTTCAGCCTGTCCACAGACCTCCTGGAGCCACTCTGTGGCTCCCCCAGGGTCTGTGAACCACAGGTTGGAAACCACTGTTCTATTGTCTTTCCCTCTTCATTTGAGTAATGGACCTCTCTTGTCCTTGGTCTTTTCCTTGTTTCTCATGTATTTTTAAAAGTTTAATCTTGTTTTTTGCCTTGACCTTTCTAAGTGTGTCCCTAAATGCTTGTTTTGTGGGGTGATTTTTTTTTTTGTATTCATCCTTCATAATTTGACCATACTTACCATACAACCTAGCTTTCAGATGCATTAGGGTAGTTTGCTTTTGTGCCTTTAATAATGTTTCTTTGTTTAAAAACTGCTACTTTTCCTGAACTTTGTTCTGTTAGACTTGGTTCTGAAGGGATATTATCTACCAATCCTCTGAGTTTTGCTAAAATGTGCCTTCTTGAACTCCATTTTCTTTACTGTTCTTTGTTCCTCCTACCGTTCCCTAGAACAATGGTTCTGAACCTTTTTGCAGGTTGCAGCATGTTGTGACCCAACAGGACTGCCCCCCACCCCCAGACCAAATCCAGCTATCTGCTCAGCACACGACAACATGCTCATTATTGTGTGGTGGCATGGTAATGTGGCCCAACACAGTGGTTGAGAACCACTGCTCTAGAATCATGAGATCATTATTACAGTCATCCAAGCTGCCTTCTATCCTTGAATTCTCAACTAGTTCCTCCCCGTTTGTCAGAATCAAATCGAGAACAGTTTCTTTCCTAGTCACTTTCTTCACCTTCTGCAATAAAAAAATTGTCTCCAAAGCATTCCAAGAAGTCGTTGGATAATCTGTGCTTTGCTGTATTATTTTCTGAAAAGGTGTCTGGGTAGTTGGTCTCCCATTACTACCAAATTCTATGTTTGGGATGATTTTGTTAAATGTTTAAAATAAATAAAAACATACAAACAAAAACCTTACCCACCTCTTCTTCCTCGCTTGGTGGTCTGTAGTGGACCACATACCATAATATCACCTTTTTCTTTTTTACCCCTTTTATTCTTTCCCAGACACTTGCAACAGCTTTGCCCTTCTGCTTCTATCTCAGCCACAGTGTAACTATCTACATCTTTGATATACAATGCAACACCTCTTCCCCATTTTTTCCCTGTGTGTTCTTCCTGAACAAGCCCTTCTGTACCAATATTCCAGTCATGTGAATTAACTCACCTATTTTCTGAGGTATCAATTACGTTGTAAGTCTGATTTATGCTTTGCCTCTGTACTTTTGTCTCTTGCTTATGTACTGTATAAGTTTTTATTGTTTGGACGCTCAAGTATAATTATACTACCTTTATATGCATTACATATGCTTAACAATACTGTTGAGTAGAGACCTGATGCAATGTCCTTTTGAAATCAGTAGTAGTCTTTTCCATTAATTTCAGTTGGCTTTGGTCAGTCCATAAGATCTCCTGTGTATATGAAACTTTGACTACTGTATAACTGGCCTCTAATAGACAAATGGACATTCAAAATATAACAATATAGACAATCCACTGCCTACAAGAAAGCCCAAGACTTTTTTGCTTGTTAACATTTAGTGGCATTCATGCCCAGTATTGTAACAACAGGCAGGCCACTAGTGCCAAATAAGATGGGGTGGGCAAAGATAGGGAAGTTGTAACCTGTGGCACAAAATAATAAGAAAATAGGAAACAATTTGGTATATTTAAGGAATAACATTAATAGCAGGGAAGCATCAAGACCACAATGAGATTAATGGCCAGTTAAATGTCACAATAAATTTGATTCACGTAAGCAGTTTATTGACTACAGACACTATTACTACAATAAAAGAAACAAGATGCTGTAGATTGCTGCATTATTAAAAAGAAAGTTTTTTTCTGTTTTTTGTTTTTCCTTTTGATGGTTTGCAAGGTGGAGGTGGTTTCTGGTGATTCTTTTTCACACTTTCCATTGATGTCATTTTTGGGGCCAAGCCTTAGGTGAATAAGTGTTGCGAATGCAACCTCAATTAGTGAATGATTGCTCTGAGAGTAATGACATCTGAATGAAATGGTTGGATGCACAGTGTCATTTGACGATTTCAGAATGTTTGAAGGGAATAATATTGGATTTTCTGAGTGGTGGGTCAGCTGGAATCTCATGTTTGTTAGCTAGATGTGTGCACGAAGTGATGTGGAAGGAAGGGTGCTGGCAGGGAAGAGGGTGTGAATGGTAGAAATTCCATGGACATGTGGACTTTATTGTTGTCAACTATTCTGTTCATTGACTACACAAACTTAAAAAAGAAAAAAGTCCAAAATCCAGGACTACTCATTCCACAAATCCATGTTTCTTAGGCCTTATTCATAGCTTATGTGCACCAGTCACTAGAGCAAGACATAGTAATGCTTATTTTTGCTGCTCTGACATTCCTTCCCTTATGGCACATTTGTAACTTTTACTGGTATGTGACATTATAGTAGAGTAAATTGAATAAATTAAGTCTTTTATAACCTAAAACTAAGGAAGAGAAGTTGACCTTCCAATATAGCCCATAGCAATTCATACTCCCATTTCTTAGAGGTCGGTGAAGTCTGTTTGAGTAGTTGTCAGTAGTTCTGAATATGATTGTTCATGCATCTGATGAAGTGGGATTTTACCCATGAAAGCTTGTGTGATAAATAAATTTGTTAGTCTTTGCAAGGGCCACAAGAGTCCTTGATTGTTTTGCTGAACTAGACCAACGTGGCTACCATTCTGGAATCTGTCTAAATATGATGTTACTGATATACCATGTCTATATTTCAAATAATGATTTAGTGAATATAATCTGCTCATAGGTTGCACTGTGAAGCTGGGAGATAAGTGCATCTTTTTTGTTGTGAATTTAATACTCAAGCAAGATGGACAGTCCCTGAATACTGCAGACCTAGTCAGAACTGGTATATGGCAGCCAGTGTCACCTCAACTCAAAACTGGAGTGATGACCTCAAGACAGTAGCTTGAAGTGTTGATGATCCTCCTGACGATATTGTCTGCAGTGGTGCCTGTGGTGAGGTGGACGGTAGAAGTTGAATTGAATTCTAGAGAAATCTAATTTAGGCCATAGACACAGGAATTTTCAGTCACATTGACATAGGCTAAATTTGAACTGCTGACTCTGATGCAGTTCTCCATGGTTCTTTGCTTATCCTTGGCTCATCTGGTCCATTTTGGGAACTCTATATAAAATATACAGATTTTTATGGTGGGGAGGACAGGGAGGGCAGAGTGTTCTTAGCTAAAGGAACATGCACTTTGGCTGCATGTCCAGGATTTGTCTACATAGATTGGACTTCTGGTGACGAGCAAAATTAGGTCCGTACATTCTCAGAGTCACTAGAGAGCACGTTTTGTTTCCTCGACTCTTAAGCTGAGGTAGTTGTGAATTTTCTTCATTTTTTTAAAAATACTGTTGTGTAAGAAACACAAGCTGCTGACCACTCTGCAACTTTAGCTTCTGTTTATATTTTTGGTGCTCTAGTGTGAGGCATTGTGCCAGACCCATGCATGTGACCAGGTTAGTGTAATTTGTGCACTTTTTGTGCCTTATTACTTTTTAAGGCAAACATTATGCACTTGTTTGTAGGGTGCTTACCAACATCTGTATCTAGAAAAGTTCACATATAAACACACACCATCTTCTTACCTTGAATTTTCTTTGGATGCCTTAAATGAACTTTAAAACACACTAAAGCAACTTCTATCCTTTGATCATCAATCTACTTATTTTTGTATCCTGCAGATATTTTTTCATCACAAGAAGTTGTGACTAAAGTTTTGCGTTAGTGATTCATTTGGAATATATCGTTTTCTTTGCCTGTTGGAAACAGTATTGTATGTCTCAGAAGCGGAAAAGCACTAGTTCTGTTAGCCCCTTAACCAAAAAAAAAAAAAAAAAAAAAGGTTTGTAAGGCTTGTATTGAGTTCTAAAACTTGACTTGTAAGCCAGAAAAGAACAGATGCTTTTTACTTAAGACTGTTGTCACATTGCCTTTAGGCTAGGTTGGGGCGACTGGGGCTTTGCCCCAGGCACTGTATCAAATGGCTCTGTTTCACTTGCTCTTTTAAGGGTGCATTCCGTGCTGCTTGCTTCTGGCACGCCCTAGGTGCCAGAATATGAGCTTCCTGCACAAAGGTCCACAACCCAAAAGATAAGAGGAGCCATTTTTTGAAACTCCTTCAACAACCAAGTGTTTTGAGAGCCATAATGGTTGGAGCCTCCTGGTAGGTGGTGGAGGGAGCAGGGAACTCAACTAAGACATCTGCTGCAGGGTCCCCTGGCAGGAGAGGAGGGAAGAACCCAAAACCAGGTTATTTATTTATTATAATTATTTGTGTTAAACTTCTAGTGCACATAAACCCATGCCTATATGAAAAATTGGTAAGATTTTAGTTATTTTTGAGCCATCATTTAATTTTACCAGTTATTTGTTAATTAATGCACATACTGTTTAAAATTTTTTAAATGTTCATTTTAACTTTGTAGTTCAGGTCATTTATATTAAGTGAAACATATCAACTTGTAAGCCTCATGATGGAAAGATCTTTAAAAATATCATATCCAGGAATAATTTAGAAATTCCAGAGGGATAGTCCTGTTAATCTGGTTCAGCAAAACAAACAAGGAGTCCTGGGCTGGAGGGACTGGAGCCATGGGGAGAGAGGCAGTGTGGGCCTTTAAGGGGCCCTACAGTGGGCCTTTCTGTAGGACCCCCAGTTGCCTAAAGCCACCTCTGATGGTTTGAATTAGGGCTTGATGTTTTTCTGACATTTAGATGATGATTTAAATGAAGAAGGGTCTATAGACAAACCTGAATTCTACCCACTGATCTTTATCTCAGCTAAATTGAAGAGAAGTATTGGGAAGTTCTAGCTAGATTTGGGGTGAACAAAAGTTAATTTTAACATTTGTGTGAAAGGTAGTGGATTGGCAGTATGGCAGTTTTCACTCCACTTTAAAAAGGTAGCTCAGAAAGCAACAAAAAAAACACAAGAAGTCATGTGGCACTTAAAGACTGACTGACTTATTGTTTGCATGAGCTTTTGTGGGAGGAAAAATCCCACGTCATCAGATGCTTCAAAGATGGGGGAAAGTAATCTTCTGATGACGTGGGATTTTTCTCCCATGAAAGCTCATACGAAAAATAAATCTTAGTCTTTTAAATGCCACAAGACCTTTTTGCTGGATTAGACTAACACGGCTGCCCCTTTGGAAATTAGAAAGCAACAGCCACATTTTTTTCACAGTGCACAGCTGCCAAATAGTAGTATTCCTCAGCCCTGGTCAAAGGGATTCCCCTCCAGATCGGAGATAAGAAGCCCATTCAGTCATTGATCTTCCTGAGACTGAAAACAAGGGTGCCAGTTTAATGGTACGTTTTATGATGCAGATACAAATCTGCTAGGAAAAGGAGTGAACTTAAACCAGTCTTTTCCATAGGCTGATGAAACACCTCTGAGTGGTAATAATTCTTGGTGATTACTGATCTGGGCTGGATTTGAAACCGTAATTGTAATGTGAAAGGCTCTGCCTGTCTTACAGCAAGAAAAATGACTGTAACAGGGAGGGAGAATTCATGAATGAATGAATTTGGAGAGATAGGGAGCTGGAGCCTCAGTTAATGAATGAACCAGATCAGAAAGTTTCAAATTTCAAGAAACAGAAATGGGGGAACTGCACGGAGTGGGACACAAATGAGGAGTCATGTTAAAAAGGTGTTCCTGTTGTTACCACAGGGAAAAGAATGGGCCTGTAGTGTCACTGACTGAGACTTATCACATTGTGCGACAGTTCCAGTTTCTGTTATATTAGGATATTATCTTTGGTGCCCCCTGTCCATTGTGAGACCTATGGTTGCAGTTTCTGTTGTACTAGGATATCTTCTTTGGTGTCTGCCGTCAAATTGTGAGTCCTCTTCTCTTGATTCAGGGGACTCAAATTGTGATGACTGGTGGTTCTCATCAGATTGTGGGTCCTCTCCCTTTTTGCATCCTCTAATCCAGAGGTCACAAAATTTGATGGCCAGGCTCCCCCATCACATTGTCAGTCCTCTTCTCCTCTTGCATCCCCTGGTCCAAGGGACACAAATTCTGATGTCATGGGGGGCCACCAGCCATTGTGAGTTCTCTTCTCCTTCCCTGCTTTGCCAATCCCAGAGTTCAGTGCAGTTCCTGTCTTGAAGCTTGATGGGTCTCCATTTACCATGCATCCTTGATGCAAACGAAGTTTTCTTCTGTCCATTCAGTTTTCTAACAGTTTACATTTTCGATGTAGATGAGGCTAGAGGAGTTGTTCTAATTCCATCACCCTTGTTCTAAGGAGTTTAGGTGTGTCTCCCACTGCCTTTCATTGTTTTTGGTTTCTGGTTCAAGCAGAGGCTGAGTGTGATGTGGAAGGGGGTGTGAGTCACAGAGGCTGAATGCTATGCCCTGATTCTCCAAGAACACAGTTACCAAGTGAGAATGCACTTACAGACACTGAAAGTTTAAACAGTTGCATGCAATCACAGGGATGGGGGGGAGGGGATGCAGCCTCCTTGCTGGGACCAGAGAGGGTAGATATCCTCGGTGGGACAATGGAGGGACAGAGAGAGGTCCCCATGCAGCTAACCCAGCCTCCCATCTGGATCACAGGAGTGGAGCCCAGGCCCCACTGCAGCTTTCCAAAATCCCTGCTGTGCCTAAACCCTACCATGTCCAAGCCCAGCCCAAGTCCAGGCCCTGTTGTGATCCCCATGATGTCCAAACTCCTGGCCCCCTGCCCAGCCTGAGATCAGGATCCTCAGATTGCCCAGCCTCAGCTTGCCCCTGCCACAGAGCCTGAGCTCAGGCTCCCCTGGGGCTCCCTCAGCCAGCCTGAACCCAAGCCCCAACACACCTTTCTGTGGCCTTTCATTGACTCCCATCTCAATTCTTTCTTCAAGTCCAGCTGGCTTCAAACACCCCATTCCACCACAGGGGCCAGCTGGGTCCATAGCCACCACCTTCTTCTCCCCACTAGCCTAGCTCCCCACCTCATCCAGCAGAGTATTCGCCATCACCTGCAGGGATGCTGGAGGACACATGGGCTGTTCTCCCATCCTGTGCCATCTGTGTGACTGCTGGGGGTGGGGGGGATGACTGAAAAGTGAACACTGAGTTCATAGAACATTCTCTTTTCTCTTCCCCACACCCTCTGTTTTCTTTTCTTTTTTTTCTTCATCCTACTCCTATAATGTAAGTATTAGGAAGTAAATGATGATAAAGTGAGGATCCTTGATGGTTCTTGTAGTCCACATTTTTTCACAGACCGCTTCAATGTTGTTGAAGGTCTCAGCAGATCACTTAATGATGTTTCCACATGTTGTTCATACCATTAGCCATGGATGCTGGTGCTGTTACCCCGCGCTGTGATACCCTGGTAGCCCACCTTCCCCAGCCCATGCACCTTCCACTAACCCTCTGTATCTGTCTGCACCATGGCCCCAATGCATTTCTACTTCCACCCCAAACCCCGCCTGAGGCACCCTGACTCCCAGCAGCTTTCCTACACCGGCCCCAGTGCCTCCCCCCTCACTACACACACTCTAGCCAATACCCTCGCCCCAAGCATCTTTGCTTCTTCCACCCTCCTCGTCACATCCAGCTCTCAGAATGCCTTGCCAGCTCCATATCAACACAGCACATACCCTCTCTGTGGAATGAGGGATGCCTCCAGAAGCTGAGCCCCAGCTGTTTTATACTTTTCCACCTAGCTCCACCCTAGGCTATGTGCCTTGGAGCACAGCAGGGTGGGAGATTTAAAATGGCCCTGATGGTCCCAACTTCCCTTCATGGCTCAGGGCATTCACAGGCACTTCCTGGGTATGTGCCACATGTGCCCAATGGTAGCAACACTACTGCTGGTAGCCAAGTATTATAAAATACTTTACATAAAAGCACTTTATAAAAAAAAAATTTTCCTCAGTCCACTTGAATAGATGATACAGACCACAGTTGAGAACTTGTGACCTAGGTGAAAGGTTGCATTTGCATTATGGCAACATCTGGCAGCTGCAGCAGAATAGCTGACACTGGGGAAAACAGCCGTGGAGGCGTGTGTCCAGCATCCTGTCTGCATCTTGCCATATAGTCAGGGCCTGGGAAGGAGGTGTGGGAGGTGTAAGAAACAGATTATGAACATACCTGACACCCTAGAGACATTGCATGTGGGGATGCTTTGCCTGATGGGAGGTGGTGTGTATTTACCTTTAATATTTCTCATCTTTTTTTTGTTTTTGTTTTTGAGTTTTGATCACTGTTTGTTAGTTCAAAGTAATAGCTGTTATTAAACACAATATGCAAGGATGGTCTTAGGGATGCCAGAGGCTGGGGAAAAAGTCAAGGATGGGCCTCTCCCCTGCACCAGTGGTTCCCAACCTGGGGTCTGTGGGCAAGGTCCAGGGTGTCCGCAGCACTGCTCCCTGCCAGGGCTGGATCCCAGTTTGGGGGAGGGGGTGGTACTGCCTGTCATTGATGCTGGCAGTGGCTTGGCTCTGCTCCCCTGCAGAGGCTGGCTGGGGGCCATGGCTGCAGCAGCCCTGCCCCCTGGCTGGGACAATGGAAGGGGCCATAGCCAGGGGTTAAAGTATAATTTGGGGGGCCCCGGAATGCTCTTGTGTCGGTGGGCCCCCCGGACCCCATCTCCTGCCACTCCCTATCTCCAATAGTCCCCCTCCCCCACCCAGCATGAGTCAGTTGCCCCCACGATCACTGGCAGCGCCGTGGCTGGGGAGGTGGGGGCAGTAGACCCTGGGTCCGCGTGGTGCCGTGACTGGGGCTTGGGTAGCAGGCCCTAGGCTGGGGGCGGTACCTGGGAGGGGAGGGGTTTGGGGTAGGGCTTGAACCCCTACTAACGCCCCAGCCCCTGCCCCTGCCCCTGTCCCTGTCCCCTGCACATTAGAACGCTGCTCTGGGGCCCTCAATTTTTAGGGGCCCAGCATTTGGGCCCCTAAAAATAGAACATGGATCCGGAACATGGTGTTCCGGGATCCCGCTATTTTTCAATGGTGGGCACCAGAATGCAGTGTTCCGGCTCCATGTTCTATTTTTAGGGGTCCAGGAATGCTGAGCCCCTAAAAATAGTGGTCCCCAGAATGGCATTCCAGGGTGTCCAAGCATACTTTGACTCCTGGCCATGGCCGCAGTGGCTCTGCTTGCCAGCTGGTCCTGGCAGTGCTGCCAGAGCAGCATGGGCCAGATTCTTCCCATGGCCCAAAGGCATCCCACCTGCAGCTGGGGGGGGGGGGGGAGGGCTGCAAAATTTTTTCCACTTAAAAAGGGGTACCCAAACTTGAAAAGGTTGGGAACCACTGCCCCACACCGTACAAGGGGCCCCATCCTTGAACTTTTGTCTCCCACCCCCAGACTTGTGGGACCCCCACTGGGACCTCCCCCAGCCCTCTCTTCAGCCTCCCTGCCACTCACCCCTGGCACCTGCAGCCTCCCACCTGCTTCCAGTGGCCTCTGTGGTCTCCCCTCCCACTGCTACCCCTTCTCCCATGCCAGGTTCTCCCAATGTCTGCAGCCTCCCCACTTTGGCTGTCTGCCACCCAGCTGATGCCCACTCTGTCTCTCTGCTGCTCTCCTGGCTGGTGCACATGGAGAATCTGTGCACAGCCATGATACTTAAAGTGGTAGCAGTGTGGGGCCCCTTCAACTGGGGGCCCTAGGCAGCTGCCTGCACGACCCACCTGCTAAAGCTGCCTATGACTATGTGCAATTACTCTGTCAGGAAATGACCCAGAGCGGCGTTAGTACCCCAGAGTGGAGTGGGCTCAACATAGCCCCTGCCCTAGCTGAACACAAGATTGGAAATTGAGCCTGTCAGGAATCCAGAGCCCCATCTTGTTAGGGTTACAGAGACTCCGTCACACAGGACAGTGGGAGGAGAGCCCTCCAGGTAATGCAGGCCTCTGGGTAAAGGGAGGAGGAGCAAGGACGCAGATCCTTTTTGCTAACCAGTTCCACCAGGTAATATATAAACTAGGATTATTCCTCCACCTAAACAAATTTGCTGTTGTGCTATTGCTGAAACAACCACCAAAGGGAAAAAATGGCAACTACTACAGAAAATCATGTTTAGAGCACAGTTCTCTGGATCAATTTACAGAATACAGAAAGCATGGACCACTTAATGACTTGCAAGACTTAACATGTTCAGTCATTTGCCTTTATCTTGGGCACTCTGCTCTTGGGGGGGGGGGGGGCCGCGCCACTACAATATCTGTTTCATGATAAATCAATGACTGGGCCTGGGCTGGGATGACTTAATTGTGGTTGATACAGCTTTGAGCAAAGCATTGGACTATGTGACCTCCTTACGTACCTTCAAAACATAATCTTTTATGAGTTGATGGCATCTGTGAATTGGTGTGGCTGCTGTGACCTGTGCATGACTTTTATTAATAAGTAATGTGGGAAAGTCTTAATCAGACTCATAAGCATATTCAAGACACCTTATACCACATAGTTTATGTTTAAAGAATACACAATTGTATGTAAGGGTGAAGGGGGTGATAGAAGAGTTTGCAGCCAATTGATTTTGCATCCCAGTCAAAAGATGACACTGACAGTCAACACTTTATTATGGAAAAGTAAAGTTTAATTATAAAAGGAAAGACAAGACATATAGAAGCTGAAAGCTAGTAAATGCTCAGGGGCATACAAATATGTAAACAGTCTGATAGATTTTGCAATTCTGCAGTGTCCATATCAATAATATTAGAAACAGTTATTCATATTCCACATAGTACCACAACTGTATTCTTCCCTCCTTAAATGTTTGTGAATGAGGCAGGAAATCAGTGAGATTTTGTCACTTGATCCAACAGAAGAAACTTGAGCTATAATAGAAGTAGAAAAATTTCAAATAAAAAAATTATCAATATAAGAACCATATCACAATGATACCAGAAGGAGGGAGGAAACTTGAGATGTGTCACTGAATTGTCTCCTCTGGCACCTGAGCAGGTTATATCAGCTAGAGAGGACCTGAGGGTTTGAATTGTTAGGCATTAGGATGCCTCTGCCTTTAAGAACTCAGCCCTGGGAAGATGCCTCTGAGCTGCTGAGAGCTGCAGTTCCAGAAGGGGTGAAACAAAACAACACCTCTGGCCTTGCTTGTGATTTTGGGGAAAAACGGCAGGTGGCACCTTCCATCAAGGAAGTCACCTTCTCTGCCCCTTGCTATGTCAGGATGTTCCCCCCTCTCACCAGCTGAAGAGCCTCACCTCTAGGCTTAACTCCACCTAACACACACACACCCATGCCTAATTTCCGTTCTCAGACCCACTCCAACCCCTGACTCCAACTACTTAACCCCTTAGGTTGGTAAAATTCTGCCCCCTGCTCAGATCCTGCCCATCACCAGTTTGGCCCCTTTGAAGCTTTGTAGATACTCTAAAGAGTGGGCAGCAGAATCTGACTGCACGAAGGGCAGAGTGAGGGCACGGACTTCAGCAAAGATTACTGAGCATGCTTAATGCGTGTGAGCATGCTCAGTAGAAAGTAGAGTGCAACAGGAAAAAACAGCCCTTGTGCCCCCAAGCTTATTTTTGAAAGTAGGGCATGGAGCTAATCCTATCACAGTCACTGTGGGTGTCGCTGTGTCCCCTTCTGCCACTCGGTGTGCCAAGGTTTTACCCTTTCTCAGCTGCTGGCAGTGCCTTACCTCTGGGCTAAGCCTAAATCATCCCCTCAGCCTCTACTCTGATTTTGCTCCTCAGCTCCTCTATTGCCACTACTTCCAGGTGGTTGACCAGCCAGGTTGTTTAAAATTCTTCCCAATTATCGTGAACTGACAACCTCTCCCCTTCAATTTGCTACCTTTGACAATTCCTAGCCCTTCTAAAGAAAGGGCAGCAGAATTTGTATGTAAGCATGGGTTCAGCAAATGTTACTGAGCATGCTCATTTCATGGTGAGCATGCTCAGTACAATCTCATCTCACAGCGTGATAAGTCCGAGTTGCAGGTCATTGGCTGGAACCTTTGTCCCCCTACATTCTTTCTGTCTCTCAGGATAGGAACAAGTCTAGGTGAAAAGTACCTGATAAGGAGAAAAGCTCACGATGAGTCATGATGCAGAGGGTGTAGGCATCCATTGGTCCATATGCATGTGATAAAACCTCTTATTCTGCACTTCTTAATTTATTAAAAAACAAACAAGCAAAACACAAAACCAAACCAACCAAAGATAGATAAATGAACAAATAAATAAATAAACCCCAAACCCACCCCAAAACAAAATAAAAAATTAACTGACTGAAAGGAAATTTTTGCTTACTAGGGCCATACAGCAGTGCCGATTAACTTTTTCAGAGTGGAGTTGGATGATAATAAGAAATAATAATAAAACCCTGTCCTTGAGTCCTGTCTCTACTATGGCCGTTGGTATTGCCTACTACTGATGGATCTGCACTGTATTGAAAAATATGTTCTATTTTTGCCATTGTGGATGTGGCTGAACACAAGGTTACAGAGGTTACAATGTACAGATGTTGCAATGAAACTCTCCTAGCAGAAGGCTCTAATTCTGTATTTGGGCATGTGTTCAGAAGACAACAAAAAGAAAGAGAATGATCATGTCGGTTCTCCTTAAAATAACATAACCAGAAGGGAGTAATTTCACATTCCCGTTATTTAAAGCAATCAAGAAAGCAAAAATGATACTCATGGTACCTACAAATATTGAAGCAGAGATTCAGGGCTGTGTGATCTAAGCATGTTCTCTTAAAAATATATATATACTGACTCACTAGTGTCAGCAATATTTTGTTTCCCCCCTCCACTTACAGTCTTTGTAAGGTAAAAACCAATGATTAGTTGTTGAATTTCTGATTTAAGTCATATCATTGTTACAGACAACATTTTTTTTTCATTACAAAAACCACTGAAGTTGTCAGCAGAGCATTGTGGAAAGATTCATAAAACTTCAGGTTGGCCAGAAATTTGACCCACTGTAAGCATCCCTCTTGAAAGGGTATTTAGATTTTGTGATTTGTTTGTTTGTTTGTGTAGTGAGAACAGTTCGGTAGAAAAGAGTCGAGGTAACTTTTGACTTGTTTGGAGTGTAACAATTGAAAAGTTTGAAACAAATTTTGGACTAGTCTGAAGTTAGGAGGTAGAAGGTAAATCCATAAGGTGCTTCTTCCTTTCAACCTTCAACTTTTCCAAGACTGAAGCTATGTCTATGCTGAGATCATACTGTGTGACTGGAGCTCATGTAGACATAAAGTAGCTAGTTTTAATTTAGATTTTTGCTAGTTCAGTATTTGTAGCCTTGAAGTGTTGTCAGCATGGGCTTCTGTGCTGTTTGTACAATCCTGACCAGAAACTTCAGTGCAAGGGGGTTTGCTGGTGCTGAAGTCCAGGGTGCCATGGCTTCACAGCTCTGGTACCCAAGCTAGCTAGATGAGAGCTAGCTCAGGCTGTCTACTCAAGCTACAATTACATCCTATGAATGCAGCATAGACCTATCCTGAGAGATGAATCTGTGTTCTTGGGTTCTTTCAGCACAAAAGTGTTTATTTTTTTAAATGTGTGGAAGCACTGAAGGAGTTAACAGGACACAAGTCTCACTGACTTTCAAATGCTTGTGACCATCTTCATTCTAAATGGACTAGATATTACACTTCAGAAAATGTGGTAGACTGTAAGTAGTGCATTCTGCCCCTTTTTTTTTTATGGTGCTGATACAGAACAGAGGAGACTACTGTCCTATTTACATTGTATTCCAGATACATATGATGGTAAGTTTGTGGGAGTCAGAAGAGAGAATTTTAATTTCAACATTCTCTGGAAGTGGGTTACTCATTTGATACACCTCAAAAGTAAATAGAAGAAATAGGTTTATGTATATTTTTCACTTTGAAACTTCCTTGCTTTTTCTCGGTGAGGTGTTGGATCAGGAATGGTATGGAGGGAATAAGGGCGTTTGTGGTTGATCAAAGATGTCAGCCTTTGGTTGAGATGATGATTATTATGTTTTCAACTGTAAATATCCTGTTAATACACCCCTCAAAACACTCCTAAGCTGTCCAAACAACGAATCTATTTAAAAAAAGAAGCAGTGACTTGAGCAAAAGATCAAAGGAAAATATAGTGCCTTAATAGCATTTATTAAACAATTTCATTTGTATCAAGAAAAAAATATGGTAGCTTGACCTATGTAGAAAGATTCCTCTCACATGATGCAACTGGGATGAAGTTTAACCTTCAGTCCTACCATTTATATTCTATGTTCTTCTGCAACAGAACATGTCTTTTAAGGGTTAAAACTATCATTTTTAGTTCCCAGTTAGTGGTGGTAAAGCCTTTCTTTTTACAACAGGATATTTATACAAAAACTTTCCGAGTTTCTAATCTAAAGGGCAAATTGATTTGCAAGTGGTGTTTATAGTTTAGAAAATAACTGTCCCCAACTGGATTGGAATTGGCTTGTGCAAAACAAATGGCAAAGCTAACGTCAATCTGTTTCAAGCTGAGGTCAGGTTTGTATATAGTTTACATATATTTAATACTGGGTGGGAGGGTGTGTGTATGTGTGCTCAAGTGGTTTTAAAAGTCAGAGTTGTTCTAGGGAAATTTATCAGATAAATGTTCAGCCCTGTAGCTAAGCAAAATCTGAAGAAAGCTACTTTAGCCTTTTTTAAAAAAATAAGGCCATAGAAAAGCCCTATTAATGCAAAACCAGCTGAATTCTGAGACATGATATGGTTTATTGATTAAAGTATTGGACTGGGGGTCAGGAGATACTGACTACTTATGTGACCTTCAACAACTTCCTTTTTCACAGTTTACCTCTTTGTAAAAATGGAAGTAAGGCCCAGTTGTGAGGGTTAAGGACCTGATTCTGCAAGGAGTTCCATTTGGAGAAACCTTGTACCCACGTGGAAGATATTGATTTTCTTTTGTTTCCTCACAGGCACACAGGGTTTCTTTGCTTGGAGCTCTTTGCAAGATGCAGCTCCAACTTCCCAACTTTTATAAGGTCCTTTTTGATCTGTTAGAAATGCAAAGTTGTTAACATTCCATGTTATATCTCTGCATGCATCATGTTCGCACAGCATAATACATTGTGCCCTGCATGTCAGTTAACTCCTGTAAGCTTTTTATCTGGGCAGCACTAAAAATAACCTACTGAAAAAATTTGATTTGTAGTTGTGCCAGGTAGTACCTTCAAAATTTTGACTTTTGTAAGACTATGTTTTGTGATGCTTACAATTAATTTTTTGTTCTATTCATGGTGGTTTTTCAGAAGAAAAGATCTTGATGGTGCATCAGCAGTATCACAGCCAGAATAATTTTTCTGGAGATCTGGAATAGTTCAGACTGTGGATTCAGAAAGTGATGTATGAAAAAGTATTTAGAAAGGAATTTTTTTTTAATTTAAGTAGTAACACCCCCTCTCCTCCCCTCCACATTTCTGGGCAAAACCCTCCTTTGGGATTGATGTTGTACAGAGTCTAGACTATTATGTCAACTTGTCTTTGAAGAAAAGTAAACAAAAATGTTCAGCTGAAGAAAGTTTTAGAGACTTACAGTAACTAATGCCTCAGTAAATGGCTGTCAGTGTGTAACAATCCCTTAAACACCTCGGAAATTGTGAGCTTTGAAGCTGAGCCAAAAATGTTCCTAGATCTGTAATTAAAATAAGAGGCCTTTAATTTGGTCATTTGAAGGTGGGAGCTCTTTATTCTCACTGCTTTCTTGGGAAAACTTCTGCCTGGTTGCACAGGAATGGGGGAGAGAAAGATGGAGGATGGGAAAACAAAAAACCTTTTTCCAACATATATTTTCTTAAAATTTAGCTTTATATAGAACTGGTGTATTTCCTGTGGCAAAATTCCATGTTATAACGTGTACTCAGGATAGAGAGAAATCATTTTAATCTGGCAATTTCACTAACTATAGTAACAAAGATTAGTCACTGATTTGACTAAAATATAATTATGTGTTTAGTTAAATAAGATGAATTAACACCTACAGACATTTTGTTGAAAGGTCTGCATTGAGATTTCAGCTAAAGAAATATTTAATTACAGGGGAAAACACCATAATTGAGTGCAGACTATTCCTCCCATAAATGCCCTGACTATATGGTCAGGATGCTGGTGTTAAGAATAGTAGCTCTAGTTGATATAAATATCTGACAAATGGATTCTCTTCTGGAGTTAGGGCAGAATTTATGATTCATGCAAAGAAATGGTACTTCTCCCTGAGACAGTGTGAGTTTTGAGTCATCTATAAAGTGAGGTGTAGAAGAATGAGCTCCTAGTTGAGCGAGGAATTCACTGACTCTCATTTCTCCAGTGGGTTTACTATGCAGTCTTGGCAAAAGCACTTCACCTCACTGCCTTATTTCCTTTCCCATAATAATGTAGAGCTATCATGACATGGTGCTATACATGTTTGTGCAGCACAGTAAACATTACTGAATTAATACTCAAACTCCTGAAAGTATTTAAGTATGATTAAAATCTTGGTTAGGTTTTCAGCTATCATACTGATGCAGGGAAAGTGTAAATGTAGAAAGAGAACTGTTTGTGTATATAAAATACCAGGGACAATTTAACTAAGTGTTAAGACATGGTTCAGTATGGTATTGAAACTTCAATACTCTTCTCTACATGTGCATTGAAGAACTTGCGTGTGGAATGGTGAGCATTAGTGATTGCATCAGGTGTTGTCTGTCTTGGGTCTGTGCTGTAGACATTCTTTCCTCTCAGTTGGTAAAGTAGCTTGCTCAGACCACCTCTGGCCCATTTCTCTCTCTCTGCTAATAGGCTTTCTCTTTCTTTGTCCTCCAGTCTTTCCTGTCTGTCTGATCCATCTCCCCTTATCCTTTTCTACCTTTCTGCTACTCCTGTATTCAAAGAGTGTTGATAGTCTTTATCAATATGGTCACACAAGGCTTGCCTCATTCTATCTCAGGCCAGACGGTGCTCACTGAATAATCAATGTTTTGTTTTCTCCTCATTGTTCAATGTGTGGTCTCAGGCCTTACTTACTGCACACTATTCAAATCCTGCTCTGAAGACAGAACTAATCCTTTTTGTGGATTTTTTTTATTAGCTCTACTCATGATAAGTATCAGAGTGTTTCACAAACATTCATTAATCTTTGTGACACCTTTATGAGGTAAGGTGGTACTTCTGCCCTCATTTGATGAAGAAGGAACCAAGGCACAGACAGATTGAAATGAGACATGCCCTCTAATTTGGGGTGCACAATTTGAGTTGGTTATGGGCCTAATTTTTTTTTCCAGAGTATTTATCATTTTACAGCACTTCATGTATTCAGAACAGGGCTCCAATTGACTTCTACTGTGGCTGTGAGTGCTCACTGTTTCTGACCCCAGGTGTTACCAAGTGAAGCACCCAGTGACAAGTTCCAAAGGGGCAGCCTTGTTAGTCTAGTTCAGCAAAACAAACAAGGAGTCCTGGGGCACTTACAACTAACAAATTTATTTATCTCATGAGCTTTTGTGGGAGAAAATTCCATGTGATGAATAAATTTGTTAGTCTTAAAAAAGTGCTGCAGAACTCCTTGTTCGTTATTCTGTGACAGAAGCAGGAGTATAATCCTCTTTCCCTTGATGGCATTCCATGCCCTTAACCATGAGACCCATCTTTCTCTTCTCACAGTTCCCTGTCTTGTTTGCTACACACCTTTCAACTTTTTCAGTACATGAGGTAGGGAACTTGTGAACAATAACATCATTTGGTGCACAACCCTGATTCATCCCTAAGCAATCATCATGCATACATAGCAGGGGACAAAATTAAGGCTGCACTGGCAACCTTATTTTTGGCAATTCTTAAGTTTCAAGTGCTTGACTGTGCAGTCTTGACATTAGGTGAAGTTTTGCTTTTTTACAAATGTAGGAAATTACTCAGATGGAACCATATTCACCCTGCCCCCCCCCCTCCATGTTTTCAGTAGCATTAGAACCTTAAGATTTGCAACATAGACTTCTGCCATTTGAGCTAACATGTTAACAGGTAGTAGTAATAGGTTGTTATCTTCTGTGAAAGTCTATGGTCATAGGAGGATGATGAGACAGAAGCTCATCCCTTTCTCAGTCAGCCTCACCCTTCTGCTTTTTAGTTCAACTTCTTTCTACATACTTCCTGAGTGCCAGCAGGGGAGCACTGGAAGCAGAGAGGGAGACTGCTTGTAGTTTTGGCACTTTGCACCACAGTGGCCTTCGACTAGGAGCAATAACAGGGGAAGTTCTACTCTGCCCTGTTGTCATATGATGGTGCATGCTCTGTTGGGATTGCCATGCAAGAGCTGTGTAGGGATGAACCATCCGTGGTCCAGATGGACCCTATAAAGAGTTTATTCCTGAACTCTGAGCATCTACTGAGTATGCACAAGTGGTGCATTTTAGAGGCTTATCCCTTGGACAAATTTTGGTAAATTTTCACATGGAGAGCAAAACACACATCCCTGTCCTAGGGCAGACCTCTGCCAAATTTTAGATCCCTGCTCCAAGGCATGGATTGCTCAAGTGTCTCAATTAAATGATTGGAAACTTTTTATTTTTATTTTTATTAGCACGAGGGCAACTTTTCCCCCCTAGTTTTTGGGTTTTTTGAAAACAACTTGCCTGTTTTTGCTGAAACATAAAACTTTTGGTAGCATCTTACACCATTTCTTACAAATGTAGTGTCTTCTGAAAGTCCGAAGTGCAAGATAGTGGAGAATCAGGCCTTGAATTTCAACTAGATTTGTCTATACTCCTTGTTAATTTGATTTCTTATGAGTGTTTGTGAAAGCATAGGTTTGCCCTGTACATATTTCAAAATAGTTTAGTCACAAAACAAATTGGTTTTGGGTAGAAGTAACATATGCATGATTTAGGGGTTAGGAAAATGCAGGCTAATGCAGGTTAGGGTGGAGGAGGGCAGAGACAAGGTTTGCAGGAGAGTGAGGAGGGGGCTTAAAGGAGAGTCTGAGTCAGGAGAAGACAGAGCAGGGAATAAGAGGACTCATTTGCACCTGCATAGCCCACTTTAGAGGTTGCCAGGAACCCATCTGGAAGATTTATTAAGACTCTGGAGTGAGTCAGCCATTAATCCCTCTCTAGGGTACACAGCATGCCTGGTGAAGCCCAAATCTTGAAACTTTAGAGTTTCCAAAGCAGATAGCAGCTGGAGAGCCCCTGTACTTGCTGCTAGTGGAGGTGAAGGTTACAGAATTTTCCCTGAAACACTCTTCCCATTGGAAGAGAGGATGCAGACTCCTGTGGGAAAGGCTGCCGAGTCAACCGCAGAGTGTGGTTACTAGCAGAGGGAGGAGCAAAGCCTTTCCACTATAAAAAGGAGCTGAACTAAGAGCCCTAATATACTGAAGTGCTTATTTTTCCATGTGTGACCTCATGTAAACCAAACTACTGGGCAATATGACATAGCATCTGGCCAAAAATAAAACGTAACTCAAACAAAATTTTTTTCTGTGATTAACCTTTGATGGGCAAAGAAGGATGGGTAACCTGTTCTCTCACTTTCCTTACATTATTATTTATTGAAATCTTTTTGCAAAGGAATAATGATAGGATTGGTGTCAAAGATCCAAATTATTGTTTGTAATATTGGCTCATCACACCCAAGAACTGCAACCTTTTATGCAAAAAGGGGTAGATATTAGGAAACAGAGAGAGTTGGTGATATCTTTTGGCCACCATACAATGAAGGCTAGATTTACCTCACTGGGGTAAGGCTTAAGATCCAATTATCAACCTAGAATCCTAAATATTAGCATTTCTATAGCTGGTATGGGTCCCACAAGCCTAAAAAACAAAATTTTTCTTACATTTTGAACTTGAGGTGTGGAAGCACATGCCTTTGCATGGTAAAATTAGAGTACCAATTGAGTAATGTTTTAATTTCAGCTCTTCCAGCTACTGGGACAGTGAAAGTTCATGGGGAAACTTGGAACTGCCCTCATGTTCCTGTTCTCTTTTGCAGAGATTCTGATCTGTTTTTGCTGGATACCAGAGCTGTGTGGGCCTCTGAAGAAGGTTGGCTGGAGTTTGACATCACTGCCACGAGTAACATGTGGGTGATGACTCCTCAACATAACATGGGACTCCAGCTGAGTGTGGTGACCAAGGATGGTAGGTTATGGACCAATTGATTGATCTGGCAGATGACTGTTTTCATTAATTGGAAATTGTTTGTAGCCTGTTCAGCCTTAATGTAATAGACCTGGGTGATGTATCCAAGTGCACAATTATGATGAGATAAACTGAGCAATGCTTCCAAGAGTGCAGACTGAAGGTTACTTACTGTCTGTCTGTCTGGTCTTTTATGGATCTCTTTCAAATACTCTGACTACCCATTTCTTTCTGTTGTATGCATTACATGTATGGATCCTGTCATAGATAGCCAGTGGGAATGCCACTTCTCCTGTACACAAGTGACCTGGGTTGCAGATGCTGTCTGCATTCTAAGGCTCTTATTGAGTTTAGCCCCTCTGAAACTCCAGTGAAAGAAAATTTGGAGGGGGGTGTTCTTTTTTCTTACACCCCCCCCCCCAACACACACTGGAAAAAATTCCCAGTGTATCTTTTTAAAAAAAAAAGTCCACGTTTGAGATCTAATATATGAGAAGTGTAAATGTCTTTAAAACTGATAATAGACTTACTACAGTTGTTGTTTCTGCCACCCCAGAATCCCTCATACTACTGAGCTGGCCCTTAAACCTCAGTGGGGAAAGCAAAACTACCACTGACTCCAATGAAACTTGGGCTTCATCCACTTCCTTCAGTCTTTCAGTTGTTGATAGAAAAAAACACTGCCCCCAAAGCCGTAGCAGCAGCAAAATTTACACTCACATGAATGAAAAACACTAAGGGCTGTGATCCACATTGTAAACCCTAATTAAGCCTTACAGTAACACTGTGGGAAGTACGGCCATCCTTTTACAGATGGGGAAAACTGATGCACAGACATGGCTTGTCCAGAGTGACATAGAGAGTTGCTGGCAGAACTGGGGATGGGACTAATGAGTTTGTCTCCCCCTGTAGTACTCTAATCATGAGACTTAAACTCCACATGTGGGAATGACTTTGCAGACTGTGGGACTGAGAGCTCCAGAGGAAATGGTAGTCTTTTACAGTCCATGGAGATGCTGAAAGATGGAAGGAGGGAGATTAAAGCTGGAAGAAAAGGGTGGGAAGGAGGATACATAGGAGAATGTAAGAAGGGATTGACAACATAGAATGGCTTGGAATTGTCTGCCCTCTGTTTTCTTCCTCCTATCTGGGATTCTTCCACAGAAGTCAAGCAAGAGCTCGGAGACCATCGTGTGTGTGTGTGTGTGTGTGTGTGTGTGTGTGTGTGTGTGGGTGGGTTTTTTTTTGTTTTGGTTTGGTTTTTTTGTTTTGTTACAAGCAGTGTAGTGTCCCAACTATTCATAGGAGCTACTGACATGACTCCACTTTCTTGGTGGCTAAGAAGTGGCACCACTAATTTTACAACAGATTTTGTCATTTGATTATATATCTGTAATATTCCAATTCTACATAGCATTAGAGATGCTGATAGTTAATTCAAAAGTTCCCTACTCTTAAGGGTGTGGAGTCCAAGTAAGAGAACATCATGATGATGACAGTAGGCTGTGACTGAGTGGGTAAAGGAGGAAGGAAAACAGAAAACAAGGGGAAAAGAATGCTGCTTGTGGGAGAGGAGTTGCATTTGTGTTGCTAGCAAAGACTATTTGAGAGTTTTTTAAACACATTTTCTGTTCAATTTGAAGGTCTGAGTGTAAACCCTAGAGAAGCAGGCCTGATAGGTCGCAATGGCCCTTATAACAAACAGCCTTTCATGGTGGCCTTCTTCAAAGTGAGTGAGGTTCATGTTCGGACCACCAGGTCAGCCACAAGCAGGCGCAGGCAGCAGAATCGAAATCGTTCCACTCAGTCTCAGGATGTTTCCAGAGTATCTAGTATCACAGGTAAGTTTGGCAATGTCCATTTTCTCTGGAAATCAGACTTCTTTCTTAGGACGTTCATTCGCTTTGATCAGATTAACGGTGGGGCTACGGGAGCTGAAGCCCCTGACCCTGTCCTGAAGGTGGGGCCTCAAGCTCCAGTCCCTGTGGCTCTTGCAAATCCTTCCCCTCCCTCTTGCCACCTCACTGAGCCTCCCACAGCTTTGGGGGGGGGGGGCATGGGGAGTGGGAGGGCCTCTTCCCTGATGGCACTGGGGGAGTGGGGGGGAGTAGGGTCCTGGGTCAGAGGCTGGGTGCTCTCACCTGCCCCTAGTGTGCTTTCCACATATCAAAGCCAGGCCCGGATTAAGAGGGCTTGGGGCACCAGGCTGCCACACTTCTGTGGGCCCCTTCCAAGAGCCTGGACTTCCTGGCCTGGGGCCCCTGCTTGGGCTGGAGCTAGGGAAGCAGAGGCCATGCTTTAAGCTTGCCCCTGAGTTGGCTGGGCTGCCCCCAGGGTGGGATGGGCTAGCCCTGTTTGCTCTGCTCCATGCTAGGGGTGGGGCAGGGGCTGGCTGGCACGTGGTTTGGCCTCCAGTGTGACCCATGGCGATGGAGCTGCACCATATGCCATCTGTCTCTGCCTCTGTCCCCGGAGTGAAGCAAACAGAGCCAACTCACCAGCTGGCCTAGGAACGTGGCTGGAGCATTGCTTCTGCCCCCCCTGCCCCAGCTCTGGCCTACAGTTGGTGGGGCAGCCTGCGGCCCCAAGGCCCGTTAATCCAGGCCTGACTCTGATATGTTAAAAGTGCACTAGGGCATGGCCAAAACAAAATAAAAGCATAGAGGAGCATGTTACATTTGCAAGAGTCTGAGAAGGGACCGTTCATGTAATGTTTGCATTTACTAGGAACTTCCTAACTCCATGAGTGAAATCCTGGCCTCATTTAATCTAGTGCCATTGATTTCAGTGAAGTCACGATTTCACTTCAAATCCTTTTGGAGCAGTGCTCTGCTACAGGGTAATTAATATTTGCCTAGAATATGCTGCTGCCATGGAGTATCAGGTATTTAAAATGCATATTAATTACTAAAATGCTACCACTTTCACTCTTCATATTCATTTTTAGTGCAGTCTAGAGGAAGCTGTGATGGAATCTCTTCTTCAACTCAGAAAAGCCATAATGTAGTTTCTACCCTAAGAATCACATCTTTAGGATAAACTTGAAGGCAGTGTGCTGCTAGATTTCTGTGTGAAAGGCTGTGGTACACACAGAAGTATGAAATGTACCTTTTAAATTCTTTTTAGAGCTGTACAATAATACAAAGGCAAAACTGGTTTAAATTTGATCTCTGGTATCTTATCCCCAGTGCTGACTTTCTGTTTTTAAAACTGAGCAATATGTCCCCATTGTTCCATCAATTAATAGTATCCTATTAATTTAAAAAAAGTCTAACTAGAATATTATAGAACCCAAAAGCAGTGTGGCCAACCCTGTTATTGGCATGAGTCATAAATCATATAGGAATGGTTGAAGAACATTTAAGAGAATAGCATTTACACTCTCTTCACAGCTGGCTGGAAAATCCTGAAATGTGGATGAAAATTGAGGATATAGTGAGATTGATTATTTTGCTTATACTGCCCCCTTCTTTCAATGTAAATACCTTAGCTTTCTTTGTACTTTGAAATGATTGCGGTCTTAAAATGAACTCCAATGTATCCATTCGTCTTTAGAACAAATTGTGAAATAAGTGAATATTATTGAAACCTAATAAATATTTACCAGTGGGCTCCTTGGCTATAACAGTATGCACACACACTATTGATTTGGAAAAATCAGTACACTCTCTAATCTGTAACAGACTGAGGTTTGAATTTTTGCTTATAATGTAAGTCATAGACGTGAGTCCAGTTTAAGGCTAGAAGAATCCATCTAATCTTCCCTTGTGAATATCATAGGCCATTCCATTTTACTCAGTTACCCTGCAAGGAGTCCAGTAACATGTGGCCAATTGCTAAGAAGACCCCATGTGCTACTTCACCTTTTAGGAACCTAAAATCATACAGTGGAGAAGTGGTGGGGTGATAGCTATTTAGTATTAATGACAGCTAGGGCTATCCATCTGCATGTGCATGAACTCTGACTACTTTTCCCTATTCTTTTACTTCAGCAATCAGACAGAGATTTCCTTATAAATCAGACTGGTAGCAGACCTGAGAAATCTCTGCAGTCAGAGGAAAGCAATGGGGCTTCGCAACGCTATTTTAGCACTGGTGGAGGGATGGCATTGCGATTCTCTTGTGTGCTGCTGCTTCAGTCCCCCTCAAGGTCAAAAGTCAGATCCCTCTAAGAGCTCCCAGCCCCAACAGTAAGCATACCCCTGTAATAATGTGCCTTGCCAATTCCACTTACTTAAATATGAGCACTGTTTACATTACACAGATAACGAGAAAAGCTCTAAACAAAGCCTAATTGCTGTGAAAAGCTGAGCTAATGTGACCGAAGGCCCCATGAATACAGAGTTAGGTACAATGCATGCTTTATATCTGAAGGTGAGAATGTCATCGTTCTCAGTCAGCTGTCTCCAGCCTATCTGATGTTAATGCTCTGGAGGGATGGAGTGTGGGTGTGAGTGAGAGAGAAAATATCCAGGATGGTTCTCTTTGGGCTCTGTCACTCGAGCGCATTAACATGCTGGAGTACTGTTAGCCCTGATAATCATGACTAGTTTTGTGTGTTGAGCTTTCACTCCAAGCCACGCAGGGCTGTAAAACTGTATCCCCTTTAAGAAGCTATATCCAATCCAGCAGGAATAATCATTGGGTTTAACGGCATTGGGACCAGCTTTAGTTCATCACTGACTGTCCCTGTTTGCAGAGATGCACGTGTGTCATGTTTGTTCAGTAGGTTACCCTTGTGATCAGTTTGCCAACAACATAAATATGTACTATTCATACAGATTTTAAAAGCAGTAGGCTCAGCTGTTTAGCACAAAGCGTGTAATTCATATCTTCAGATAGAGCCAGGTGGTTCATTCTGTCTCGAGGGTGATGTGAAGACTGTTAATTTTTCAGATGTGCTGTACAAACAGTAAGCACAGAGTCTCACTCCAGAACTGGATATTGGCTGATATTTTGTGCTGGTGACATGAGGCAAACTAGACTCCACTTTATTTTTCATTAGCTCTGTAGAGTTGCTGATAAAAACAAACCTTTGCTACTTTTGAATCAGAGGCTGTTGTTCAGGGCCCCAGAGGGACCAGATTTATTGGGCAGAAAGGGGCCATTTTTACATAATCACTTGACTATAACTACTCTTCAGATTATAAAATGACAAGGGGAAAAATAACTAGTAGTTTTGTAATACAAACTAGAGAGTCCTATGGCACTTCTAACAAATTTATTTATCACATGAGCTTTTGTGGGAGAAGAAGCACATGCAATAAATAAATTTGTTAGTCTTTAAGTGCCACAGGATTCCTTGCTTGTTTTACTTAACTAGACTAACATGGCTACCCATTTGGAATTTAGTAGTTTTTGTGTCTTTCAAGTTTTTTGGGGGCACTTTAGGTCAAAGCCAACTTTAAAACCTAATGGTTGGCCATCTAGAAGTCAGCAAGGTAATATTGACCTTTTGTGGATTTTCAAAAATGAGGATACTTAAAATTGAGAAGTTTGTTGGCCTGCTTAACAGAGAGAGAAATCTAGCTCATGCTTTCTCTTGATGTACCACTGTTGGAGTCCATTGTCCTTCATCCATGGTTGATTTAATAGCCTATGTTAAGATGGTAGAATCCAACAACTAAACATGTAGTGCTTTATGGTTTGGTCCATGATTAATATTGAAAGGTTTAAAAGCTATAGTTCAAACAAATGTTTGTAATCATGCCACTACATTTCCCTCAGGCATTGACACAAACAGGACTGGGAGAATTCCCATGAGCATTTGAAGGAGATGTTACCCTTGCTGTTGTCCTTGGTGCTCTGTCAAACTTCTAGGGTTACCATCTCAGTAGGATAAACTCTGACGACTCCCAACAGTATTGAACCTCATATAATTGCAGATTTTTTTTTCTTCAGCTGCAAACTCTGTTACATGGATTTTTCTTTAAAGACTTGAGGAGAACAGAATAATTATTCACCAAACTAAGGCCCCTGGTTTGGCAAGGTACTTAACTACATTCCTTACTTGAATCAGGTGAGGAGTCCTAGGGCTTGTCTATATTGATGGCAGCAGATTGATCAGGAATTCAATCCTGAAGACCACCCTCTCAACTAGTGTGGTGCTGGGGTGATGGAAGGCCATTTCCTGTCATCTTAGTGCACTGAAGACACGGCACTAGGCAGTCAAAGGGAGATAAGCATGTTATTTTAATTAACTGCCACCAAAATCCACCTGCAGTATAGACCATGACTTAAGTAGATGTCCAGTCTGATTGAAGTCAGTAGGATGACTCGCATGTTTAAATGGAGGCATACGTTTAAACGTCTTGCTGAAATAGTCTAAATTCTTAAAAAAGATTCTGGTGTAAATGGACCAAAGTTCAGAGACTTCAGAGCCAAGGCTGCTTCTCCACCCTGTGCCCTCCTGCTGTCTTTAACCCTCCTAGCATTATGGATCCTCAGATGTAAAGCACTGTCTCATCTAGGCATAAAGGTGAGTTTATGTCACTAGGCCGGTTCTTCTGTGTCCATTTCTAGGGTAATGTGATGTTTGGGTTGCTTTCTTCCTCTTGTGATTCTCTTCTCCCCTTTTGGTTTCTCTGCTTCTGTGCACCCTCTCATCACAACTTCCTCAATCGGTGTTTTAAAAAGACAGCTGACAAGTTGTCAGGCCTGGTGAGTGGTTGACTGTATCAGCTTCAGTCATCCCATGTTTGGTTTTGGTGTCTTTGTAGTGGCTTGCATCTTTTCCCCATACCTGCTGACCCTCACTACTGGGCAGGGTTGTCCATTTCAGTCTAAAAGTACATAGATTGATCCCTCAACCACAAGAGTGCATGATGATTTTGCCACATGCTTTTGATTCCTCAGTGCCCCAGTCCTGCAACTGATGATTCATGACGTGCATTGTTGTGTTGGGACTGAGTCCTGGTGAATTCAGTGGGGCTCCGTGCATGCACAGCAATCTGCCTGCATGCTATAAAATATAGGATCAGGGCCTTAATGTGCTTTCTCTAATGTTCATCTCTTGTTCTGGACTAGGGCTCAGGCACCAAGCTGGTGGGTGCAGTATACGAACCTTAATAGAATAAGAAAAGCATGTGGTTTTTCCACACAAGTGTTTCTAATATAGGAGAACAAACACATGATGACTAATAAAACAGAACTCAATTTTGGAGGAGAAAGCCCTAGCCTATACAGATGCAAAGTTGCTGTGACTTGAGATCCTCCATCAGTGTGCGGCTGGGACCAAGCTCTGTTCTTTGGAGGAGAATGGAGGCACTGGGGGGTGGAGTTGGTATTTTGTGCATGCCAAGGCAGAGACCTGTAAACCAGCTATTGGCCTGGAGAACTGGCGTGAAGGTGGTCTCTGTGCTTAGCTGGCTGTAGGAGGGGCATTCATATCCTTCTGTCTGAAACTATCTCATCTGGCAGGGTCACAGTCCAAAAGCTAAGCACTTTGCTTAAACTATGTTTAGTTCTGGCTCTCAGAGACTGTGCAGACTCCATGTAATTTTCACCAGAAGTTGTGCTGAGTCAGAAACGTGTATGTTCTGGATCCATATAGTCTGGAGTCTACTGAATTTATTCTACAATGGATATTCCCAAGGCAAAGTGCTGTGTGTCTGTTCTTCCTACACAACAGCAAATTATCAATAGGGGATCTCCATTAAAATAAGCCCACTCACAAAATGCGTCCACGACCTCCCTGAGATTGTAGACCAGGGGTCTCAAACTCAAATCATCAGGAGGGCCGCATGAAGACTAGTAGTCTAATGTTCCCTCTAATTACTCATAGGCTGTGTGCGCAAACAATTCGTTTGTGTGGCGCAAAAACATTTCTTTGTGAGCACCAATATTAGCACTATTGATTTTTTTTGTGCACACTTTATTTTGTTGTGTGTGCAGGCTTTCTGATCTGTGTGTGTGTGCACATGCACACAGCTTAGAGGGAACAATTAGACCAAGGGTCATACCACTAAAACCTTTTCATGCTATGATATTGCAAATATCAGTAACAATAGTGTCATTGTGGGCCACAGGAAATAGTTTTAGGGGCTGCATGTTTGAGACCCCTGTTGTAGGTGGTCACACACACATTTTCTGGCGACATCCTACAGTTCCCACTTTGAACTTAACCCACGTGACACCCTTTTTTGGTGTTCCTCTGTTACGGGCATGGAAGCCATGAAAACCTCATGGTAGGGAATGTTAGGCCCTGAGGGATCACATTTCCAGCGCAGTACCCCTGAAGTACTCAGCTCCTTTCACTTTAGGGAGGAAAATACCTGTCTGAATCTGACAACTGAATTTCATGCTTGATTCCTACTGCAGCAGTAAATGAAAAAAACTAAGGTCTGCCATTTCCTGACTGGCACAGACGTCTCCTCTTGTTAATAACATATTTGCCTTGCACCAGACTCTCCCATTGGTGTTACATCCATCCATTTTGTCAAACTGGAGGTGACTGTGAGAGAGGGAGAAGATACAGGGATGCAGTAGAGAAAGAGGCATTACAGCTAGAATACCTTGCACAGTTAGAACAGCTTGCATTTCTCCCACCTCCTCTCGGCTTCTGATCTGTGTATGTGTGCGTCTAGTTAAACCTGTCATCTTTTCTTATCCCACCCAAGCAGACTGCTTTCATGTTAAGTGGGTTGTTATTAACTGCATGATCAGTTTACACCAGCTTTATCTAGGCAAATCACCTAAGTCAAACACTGAGAAAAAGAGGCTGGCCTGGAGACCTCTGTCAAAGCCATTTAGAAGCATAGCAGCAATTAATAATTCTGTGGAATTCAGTGAACCGGCACCTTGGGAGCAGTCAGAGTATTCTTAGAAGGATTAACCTCAGTAAATATTTATATATTCTCTGCCAGCACTTAACGTGGGAGAAGTTATAGGAAATCTAAGATTGGTGCATGAGTATTCGCAGGAGGAAGATCATTAAGGTCAGACTATATACTCCCTCCCTTTTAAACAACCAAAATGCCAGTGTCCAGCTTTAAAAGAAACATCTGTGCTCACGGAAATTTGGTTTCATGTTTGGCTTCTCTGGGCTTAAGCTAAGGGAGCATTCAGTGTAACCAAGCCACCTCAGTTTTGTTGCTCAATGGTGCTGTCTTGGAAGGTATCATGAAATGAAGAGCTAGCTTTATAAACTTCAGTCAGGGACAAAAACAGCCTGCAGAGTGATTTGAATAGAGCAGGTTGGAAATACTGGGTTGGCATTAACCATTAAATCACAGGGCCAGATACACTAAACTCACACGTGGCACAGATGATCCCCCAAGAGCAGGGCTCCAAACTTGCTTGTTTCTAAGGTTTGAGGGGAATGTGGCAGGGAGGCCTGGTTAGCCAACCCTCCAAATTTCTAGATACTTGATCTAAGTCGTCTCTAAATTAACCAAACCTGTGAAGCACTCCCTACCTTCTGAATGCCTATCTTTTTCACCTGCCATTGGTAATGGATGGCTCTGGGATGTAGCAGAGTAGATTCCTACTGTGCATTTCTGTTGCATGTTCCCTCTCATGGGGCCTTACAAACCACACTACCTTCTCAGGTTATGCAAGTGGTGGAGTCCTGACTTCACAGGTGGGAACTGGAGCACAGAGGCTGAAAATTTACCCAAGGTCACGCAGCAAACTTAAGATACTATTGGGAGTAGAACCCAATCTGATCCCTCCCAGTCCTGGGTTTTAGTTGTAGTGCCCCCAGAAGGGAGAAGTGGAGCAATCCACTGTAGTCTCAGCAAAAGGACCTTATCAGTAGCTCCAGAACTTCCAGCCTCCTTAGCCAGACTTTAAGTTGCCACCATTAAATGATAAAGAGTTGAGAATTGCCAGCTACTAATAGTTTTCCATAGGGTGATCAGATAGCAAGTGTGGAAAAATTAGGTTGGGGAAAAAGAGGTACCTCTATATGACAAATCCCCAAATATCAGGACTGTCCCTATAAAATCAGGACATCTGGTCACCCTACTTTTATATCACGTTAGAACTTTGATGCTTTGAAGACAATGATCCTTGCCCTGCAATGCAAGCTAGACAAATGTAAAATATGGAGATGAGGAAATAAAAAGGCTGGGAAGGTGAGATGCATGTTCAAAGAAAATTCAAGTCCTAGAGGATGCAAATCTTAAATGTGCTGCTACTTTAAAATAAAGACCAAGAGAGGAGGGGTGGTGAGGTGTAGATGGCCCAGAAGTAGAAACATTGTGGGAAAGCAAGAGAAAATAGGTTCTAAAGAGGGAAGATGACAGATCGATTGATGTTTGTGAGCAAGGTTATTTTTTTCAGGGATATGGATCAGATAACACGAGTTACTGTTTATAGGTGGGTGACCTATTGTTTATAAAGTTAAATGAGGCATCATAGGTAAGAGAAAATTCAGACTGGTGTGTGCTCCATAGAAATGGCTTTATTTGGCATTATTGCTTCTGCCTTCTCTGGTTTGAATTCTAACTTTCTCATTTGTATTCTCTCACTTTTCCTGTCCTCCAGCTTTTACATTTGATTCGGGCACATCTTATCCCTACTTCTGACAAAAGGAAGGTATATGTTTAATTTTTTTCTGTCCGTCTTCCCACGAACATCACAAAAATGATCTTCATGTACTCAACACCTCTTTTGTTAACAGCTGAAGACCTGAAGATACTTCCTAAGCAAAAGACTTATCACAAAGACCAGTGCTGAGCCCAGGTTCAGATATTAAAACAAAGCAATGAGAGCTCCACAACTAGAAGTTTGCTTTCCACAGGCTTCCTCATAAATGGAGTTTTTACTGTGCTTGTCAGAGTTGAAAATCAGATGTGTATAGAAGCATCACCACTCTGCTCTATAGACTGTTGCTGAAATAGTGCAATGTTTACAGAAGCCTGTTAACCAACTCTGCTAACTTGATTAAATTTTTGATTGAGGCAAAGCTATTGAATGTCTGAAATGTAGTCCTCGAAGTTAAAACCCAAACTGCGTCTAAAAACAACGCTACTCTTTAGTGGTTTGGAAGCTAGGTTTGTTTTGAGGTATTGGGTTTTTGAGACCTCAGTGTTAACAGGGCCCAGCTGTAAGGCGATGTTGCCTTAATGTCATTAGGATGTGCTTTAGTATTCTAGTTTTTCTCTTGAATAAATATTTACATTTGTAGTTCTCAGACTTTTTAAAGCTTATTTAGAGCCAAGGAACCAGTAACTAAAAATATTTTTCTATCCCAGCTGCTGTGCATGGAAAGATATATTGGCTTTTCAGGCAGCATCAGCGTTCAGGCAAGTGGAATGGTATTTAGAAGGCCTGTTTCACATCCTGGGTCTGCCCGAGATGTAAATGTATGACCAAAGCCATGTCACTTAAGATAGATAGTATCTTCAAAGCACGCAAGTCCCATTGTCAAAAGTGACTTAAGCAGTTCGGTGCCTAATTCTTATAGGTCCTAAATAGCTTTTGAAAATTTTGCTCCTACTTTTTTGCCTCAGTTTGTCATTTGGAAAATGGGGGGAAAGGGCTACATTCCTTGCCTCCCTTTTGTCTTGCACACCCATTATAAAGTCTTTGGGATCGGAACTCCTTTTTTTTTAATCCTGTATTTTTTTATCTTTATCCATCACCTGAAACAAGTCACAGGAGAACACAGTAGCCTGTTGCTCAGCTCTGTCACCGCGCCCCCCCCATTTAAGTTAACCATATTGCTGCACAGACAGGAGGGGAACCTGAAGTGTTCTGTTTTTCCAGGTAGCTGGGGCAGCATAGCGTGGAAAGACCCACCTTGCCTTGTGAAAGGTTACTTTGGTTCCCATGGCCCATTCCGGCTTTGGTCACTGCTGTGACTTCTAGTTGTCAAGTGGGTTTGTCTGGGATGGATGCCTAGGCACTAGGGCCAAACAGCAGTCCAAGGCTGGTAAGTTGCAGCATTTGTACTGGCAAGCTGGAAAGGAAACGTGCCTCTGTCCTGGCTTGATTCCTCCATTCTGGCTTTGAGCTGCAGTTCCTGGTGCTTGCATGCTAAGAAGGATTTCTTATGAATGAGGAAACTCCCCTGGAAATCAAAATCTGAATTCTGAAGATGCATTTGAGTTTCTTCTAAGTAGCCAAAATTGTTACTACTGCTCGTGCCACTAGGAGGGGAAACATCAGTGTTGTAGCAACTCTGCAGCCCCAATTAATATTAGCAATTAAGACAACTTTAAGATTCAAATCCTTTCAATACCATGTTATTTATAGCCTTAATGACACCTAGCAAGAACATTGTCAGGTCTGGGTTGTAAGCTGAATCCCTTGGTGGAGACAGTTATTGTCAGACCACAGGCTAAATGAGGACGGGCATAACCCACTCAAGCAAAGTAGTGCTTGCTACCAAGTTAGAGTAGGGAGGGAAATTTGTTTCTGCTGCTAACCACAGTGTATTTGTTCAAGGACAGATGACTTGTCGTGATGACTTAGCACTCCTGGGCCTGCAAAGCAAATATGGCTCTATTTGAAATTGACACATAAAAATCCTAATGGCTGCAACTACTGTGCAATCTTGAATAGTTTTTGCAGTAGGCTAATATATAGCATCTGCAAAGTGGAGCATCTTAACAAGAAGGTAGAGAGTAGACAATAAGGGTTGTGGTGTTTCACAAGTGGGAAAAGAGATTTCACAGGAACAAGAGGACTTGGAACCAAGGCTGAGATTTTTAACAGAGCCTAAAGGACTTAGGACACCAATTCCAGTTTGTGGTGCATTAGGCAATCATAGCATCATTCTGAAGAACTGCTGGATGGTTACATGTTTCCTTGCACTAAGTTTTACCTTCTAACTGGGTTGTCTTCTTTCTCTTAACAGATTACAACAGCAGTGACCTAAAAACAGCTTGCCGAAAGCATGAACTTTTCGTTAGCTTCCAAGACTTGGGATGGCAGGTGTGTGATGTTTCTCTCTAGGCAAACTGGATGTTTATTGTGAGACATTAGTTTGACTAAGCAATGTCATAGTAATTCCAGTAGCCCCTCCTAGCACTATTTAAAATGCCCTCTGTGCTTCTACATTAAATCAAACTATCAATAGTTATTTGTCCCCCAATGACTAGTTTTATATAATGACAAAACTCTTACGTATTTAATGTATTTTATTATGCAACTGTTCTGTTGCTAGATTGTATGAGTGCAGTGAGACCTATAAATGTAGTCTGAGGCACAGTATGTACATAGAAAAACTAGTGCAACTAGCTGGTTTAAACCTGATTTTAGTTTGTTCACAAAGTAGATATGCACTGGTTTAGTTTAAAATTGAGGTGAGTGGGGGATGTTTAACCTCTAAGTTGTGCCCAGTGGTCTTCCTGAGCCATGGAATGTCACCTTGAGCCTAACTCTCTATTTGTCATGTATTTTTTTTTTTTTTTTTTACCTTGTCTGTTGAAATTTGAGGGTTTGTATCACAGAGGTAAAGAATGAATGTAAAGTGAAGACCCATTGGTGATAGTCTCAAAGATTTTGGCTGACTATAATTAATTCAGTTCTATAACTGTCTCAGCAATTGCCTAAGGTTTAGTCAAGCCTGAAACTGGAAAGGATTCCAACCCTGGGAGGCAGCTGTCCTCTTCAATCTTCTTTTTTGCCATAGCCTTACGTAAACAAAACAGTTTCAGCATAGGAGCAGCATGTAACTAGGTAGCTTCTCAGGAAGGCTGCACGTAAGAGGGCATCACTATTTTTATTCTAAACTTTGAGCCCACAATAAATGCAAGTGTCTGTTTGGCAGGTCAGAACCCAGCAATTCAGAGAGCCTCCACGAGACCTGTAACTGCTTTTAGAGAAGCATTGCTGTAACTGCACTTAATGTAGACATTGCATTGGAAGTGCTGGCTGCAGGGAAAACATCTCTTGAATTTCCAGAGGGGTAGCCATGAATGTAACCACTCATATCAGGAAAGTCATAGGCTATGGGTATGTCTAGATTGAATTAAGCCTCTATAGTTCAGCCTAAATTGCCAAACTAAAATTAGTCCCTGTCTACACTAAACTTTCATTAAGTCGAATTAAGAAATTCCTTAATTCGACTTAAGGCCTGCCTGGTAGTTTTGGATTAAGCCTTAACTCCTTAGTTCAAACTAAGGATGGTGTAGACCTGGATTAAGCCTTAATTTGACTTTATTTAGGTCAAATCAACAAAGTGCACTAAGTCAATTTAACTTTAATAAGGTCGAGTTTAGTTCAAATTAAAGTTGAACTTCTTAGGTTGAATTAACAAATTTGACCTAACTTTTTCTAGTGTAGACATAGCCTATGTGCACTTAAATTT
This sequence comes from Podocnemis expansa, assembly GCA_007922195.1. Lineage (NCBI taxonomy): Eukaryota > Metazoa > Chordata > Testudines > Podocnemididae > Podocnemis > Podocnemis expansa. The sequence continues at coordinate 4,320,444 of ML682060.1, read as the reverse complement.
GGCTGCAGGTGATAAAGGTGCACTTTAAACACAGCATTCCAGGATGTTGATCTAAATTCCAACTGCTACGTGTATCTGCTACAAAAACAAAGTTCCAGAGGGGTAGCCGTGTTAGTCTGTGTACAGCAAAAACAACGAGAGTCCCGTCTCACTGTAAAGACTAACAAATTTCTTCAGGCACAAGCTTTCATGGGCTGCAACCCACTTTGTCAGCTGCAGCCCATTGAAATCAAATAGGCAACTTTAATTCCACTGAACTATTTTCTCTTTTTGCCTACCAAAGGATTGGATAATTGCACCAAAAGGCTATGCAGCAAACTACTGTGATGGAGAATGCTCTTTTCCACTCAATGCACACATGAATGCTACAAATCATGCCATTGTACAAACACTGGTGAGTAAACAGAAATGTTTATGCTAGATGACTAGTAGCACTGTAGATCAGATAATTGGTACAATCAAAACTCTTCTCTTTTTTGAAACAGGTTCATCTTATGAATCCTGACTATGTTCCCAAACCCTGTTGTGCACCTACCAAACTAAATGCTATATCAGTACTTTACTTTGATGATAACTCCAATGTCATTTTAAAAAAATATAGGAATATGGTGGTAAGAGCGTGTGGGTGTCACTGACACAAACCTATTGTGCAATTTCTACCATGAACTTCTTGATTATACCTACCTGACCTTGGAGACAGTCACAAATGCACTTGAGCTGAAGCAGACTTCCAGAACATGATGTGTGTGCCTTCTGAAAGGAAGTGGCAGGTACTTAATTGATGCATACTCACTTTGCAATAGGAATAGGAACCGAATTCTGAAAAATCTGATCTCCAGCGTGGTGGCCATTCTGATCCGCGGAAACATGAACTGCAAGATTTGCAAGAGAAATCTATCCCTGCAAATTTTGTTAGCATCAATTGCACCTTCTATGGTCTTAGGCTCCCTGGAGAGTAGCAGAAACTTAAAACAGGACCATGACTGTCCATTTATCAATCTGCACTTAGTTTTAACAAACCAGCATCTGCTCCAGGTAAGCGATGCTATCTAAAACAGTAAACCTTGAAAATAAGCATTTCCTGTATTGAGCTCCAAGACTAAAAGCAAAACTGTGGTAGGAAAATAGAGAAATTATGCTGTTACTACTTCAGCATCCTGCAATTTTATGCCAGATGACCTGAGTTTCCTCCTAAAGCTAGGCCAGTGCCTTCCACCTAAAGAACAGTAGCTACAGTGGTATGATTGGCTCCCCCCCCCCCCCAAAAAAAAGTTGAAAAAGAGCATCTTCAGTTGTGCAAAAGCAAGTCTTTGACCATATGCTTTCTCCAAACACATCTGCTGAACTAGAAGCTTAACTGTCTCCTGCATCAGTTACACGACAAAGCCAGTCTCTACTTGTATTTCAAGATGAATGGTTCCAACTAAACAGTGAGTTTATCAGGACAATTCTACAACTGGAAATTTATACCTAAATTTTAGCAGCCGTACCTGAGCTGAAGAGTGGGCACGTGGGTGAAGACGCAATTTATGTAAACTACCTACAGTTAAAAATATTTGGCCAAAAAAAGAATTGCATTTAACCTGGTTTAAACCTAAAGGAGAGATCTGTATTTTAGCCATAGCTTCTAATAGATTAGTTTTATTCCCAAAACTAATAGCAAGAATGAATTGTTTCTGATCAATGTTACACTTGTATTAAATGCACTTAACTCTTGCATTTAAAAAGGTTTTTTTGTAAATACAAGCTATAATTTATTTCAATTGTCATATTCATTGTGCTGTAACATTTATAGAAAGACTAGGCTTTTTTAAAAAATTTTATTTAGAAAGTCTGTGTAAACAATTTACACAATGAAGTCATCAGACAAAGCTTGGGCTATTTCATGAAAATGGGTTTCACAAAATTTGTGGAAAACTTAAATGAAGCCTTTTTAAAAGGCAGATGTGTATATATTGATATACTACATCTGTCATACAACATTTAGCCCTCATTGCAGATAGTCAATGCTTACACATTTTTAGTTTAAAAGTACCTGCGGTCCTTGCCCAATGGGATAAAGTGAAGTATAAGGAGTAACTTATTGATTGTAAAGATAGTTTTCACTATTACACATGGACCCAAACAGCAGCTTGACTTGGTGTCAAATTTTGCTAAAAAGACGTGTGTAATTGCCCAAGACGTCAATTTAGTGTTGATCTAGGCATGAGGGTGGAATTTAACCCATTAGCTGGCCAATGTAGTTTTATCTTCTCACAGTATCTGCATTGTAAATTCTTTGGCTTTGAATTATGTTGAAAAGATTCAAATAATCAGCTCATCATTTAAGGCAACAAAGTATATGGTCCTCCCATGCAAAGGCAGCAAGAGGAACTGCAAGGATATTTTAGAAGTGGTGTTCTTATTTGAAGGAACAAGAAACAATTTAAGGATTATTCTGGTCTCATTATTAAGACCATGAGTTCATCTGCTCCGGTTGCTCAAGTGAGATGGGTGGTTCCAGCAGTAAACCCAGGGCGAAAGAAATACGGTCCAGAAAGTGATTTGCAACCAGTAGTTTTAAATGTGTGAAATGGGAAGACATCCTCCTTTAGAGCTGAAAAGGAGCATCCTGTTTGAACTGTTATATAATCCCCAACACAGCTGTCAGATACAGCAACAGTAAGATTCAGGTACATATTGTAAGTACCATTATTTCATTATGGCTAGGGCCTCCCATGAGGAGAGAAATATTAACAGCAAACAAGTAGCTAGTTGTGGCCTGGTATCTTCTAAACATGTGTGTTTTTCTTCTTCAGTCTCCCCATTCCTTCACCACCTGCTATATTAAGCCTGTTTTGAGCTTCAGTTGAGACGGCGATTATTTTGTATTAGTACAGCTGTGGCTTGCACCTTTCTAGTAATGATGGGCCTTTTGTAAGCTGTACTTTGGGAGCAAGCCTTTATCCAAATTCAACCTGAAGACAAAAATAATCTACCTTTTAACTTGATTTTCCTCATCTATTTTGGGCTCAAAGGAAACCATTGATATTTCAGCATGGGAAGATAGAAGTGTAGTAATACTGATGCTGAAAATACTCGATTTGCACAGTAACTACTTGTTACCAGTTTTCCTTGACAAACACGATGAAAAAAATCAGTACAGTGTGGCTTTAAAACACACACACAAGGAAGATACCACAAGTCAATATTCAGTTTTTAAAAAACCCACCATTTGAAAATCAGTTACGTAACTTGTTTTAACTCCCCCGTTACTGTGTAAGAACAGTTAGGTAGCCAAATGTTTTACAATTCATCCCTTGCCTGACGCAAAACAAACTGATGCAGTGTTTCAAGATCTCTGGCTCCACTGTGTTCACTGACTTTCTTCCCTGCTCGGAAAAGCAGCAACGTTGGATAACCATGGACCTTTAAGAGGGGGGGAAAAAAACAGACATGAGACTTCTGGGTGCAGCAGCATCCTTCCAAGACCAGCAGCCAACCTGAATGCCCAGAAAGGATAAGGTTAGAACTGAACAATACTTAAGGCCCTCTGCCATCAAGTGGAATGCACAGCGGTGAGACAGGAACTCGGGCCCCCCGTAAAGTACTGGGAGAGTTGGGTGTCTAGAACAACATTGCACAGAATCCAGCACATGAAGCAGAGCAGGGAACTGAATGCTTATCTCCAGCTCCCAGGTGAGTGTCTTAACCACTGCAGTGCATCTCTCCCACTTCATATATTCTATTTAAACTTTCACAGGCACATGAATGTGGTTCTCGTCTAGGTCAGGGGGTGCCCACATCACCAGGCAAGTCACTTTTTCCCTCTACAAGAAGAGTGTCTTCTGCATCTATTAAGAAGTGAGTACAGTGACAGGGGAACTGAACCTAGAGTGGACTGCCATGAGGGCCCAGTGCTGGAGACTTCAACTTTGGTACTAATTCACTGAAGATTATTGAATTAATTTTAAGCCAGCCATACTTACAGAATATCTGCTGCAGACATTGTGTTCAATGGTGCAGTCTACTTTTGCTATTTTGACATCTGTCAAACCTGGAAACTGTTCTTTGGAGAGGTTCTCCCAAACTGGAGCCAAGTTCTTACAGTGACCACACCTAGAAACAGATATGTGTTTAGCTGACACACCTTCCACTTTATGCACTAGATCCTTTATCATGATAGCCATACAATGCGCTCTTTCCTACCTCCTAATGAAATGGATCAAAGTGACAGTTACGTAAGTAAGTGGACAAAATGGATTACTGGTGTATTTGAAATAAAGCAATTGACTGAAGGCTAAAATCATTTCTGGCTTTTCTGTAGTTTCTTTTGGTCCAAGTATAGTGTGAAGGAGTGCATTAACAGCTCGCACCCAACAGAAGCTTGGGAAAGTGATCACAGACTATATTTAAACAGTTGTTTGTATCAAGCCACCTGTTAATGTTTAAAAGGTTACATGTTAAAAATCTAACTAAGTTATTGGGCATGCAAAATACATAATTCTTTTTACCATGTCACTTCCCCCCCAAGCTAACCCAAGACACTGATTAGTCACTTAAGGGGTGGGGCTGGTTTTGTTTTTAAGTCGTAGTGCATAAATTTTATGATGTAAATGACACCTCTGTCTTCCTGGCAAAATTTTTGTCCCCCCACCCCACCCCTGGCCTTTTAATAATGTAGCCTGTTGGCACCAAAAAATTGAAGTTCCTATATTAATAGGAATGAAAAATGCATAATACTTAAGCTACTTAAGCCTATTGCAGAATTTAGGGTTTAATGTATTCTCCATCTTAAACTTACCCTTCCTGAAAACTCAAATTAATTTTTTACTCTTTAGCAAATTGATGCTTTAGGATGTGGGGAGGGGAAGAAAGAAAGGAACATAATATTTGTTTCTTTGGTAGTTTCACTACTATCACTCTATGTACTTGTTTGGCAGTAATGTTCGTTCTCCACAGTGAATCAACATGTAATGGCCAGATTCTGATCTGCAAGTAGAGTGAACAGGTCTAGGGACGATTTACACCACACTTATTAATTGCAATCTTGTGACAATGGGTTGCTAGGTGCAAGTTTTTCTATAAAAAAAAGTCATTTTTTTACTTCAAAAGTAAAGTAAACTAGCCACCACCAGATTACTATAGTAGTTTGCTCACATTTTGAACTTAAATTGTATAGTGCCTCCAAGAAACAAATCCCTAAAAAAAGTACTTTAGAATTGAAAGATATATGCACTGCGCATTGTGTTCTGCCTCAGCTGCACCTTAGGTTGGTGATTACAGAAGCCCATGAGTATCTTAAGGCTTGATTCAGGCATCGACAAAGATGGTGACAAGTCTCTGCCAGAGTTTTCATTCTACAATTCAGAAAACAAGTATATATTTGAACTGTTCTGTTAATATACAAAGAGTGTAAAGCACTGCTGGCCACGCACAAAAACAATTAAGACAAGATGGTTTCATACTTACAGTGCAACTTAACATTAATATTTACATAAAATAAACAAAGGCAAAAGTAGAGCTCAACCTTAGTGTTTGCTTAGCCAACACAAATTAATCCACTTGAAAAGAAAAAGGTCATTTATATACAATGAACTATAACTGTATACATAGCTAAAAAAATTCATGGCTAAGAACAGGATACCAACTACATGAGCAGAGCAGACACTTCCTGACAACCAATCTGTCCTCTCTTGCAGTAGCTAATAGGTTGGTTTTTTGTATGTTGAATACACCTTCAATTGTCACCAGGCATTTGCCCCATATACCAGGTCTCATTTAGGATCCCGTAAAAAGGAAAGTATTTTAAACTTCTTCTCTGAAAAGTAACTAAAAAGGGCTTAATAGGATTTCACTTTTGTGTCTCAATTCTCTTTATACTGACCTCAGAAAACTAAAAGCCCAACTCCACAAACTACATTTTTTCCTTCCTCCTGCCCCAAAGCATGCAAAAGGTTGGGTGAAGGCAAAAATCAGCTCCTGTGCAAACTCAGCTGCACATTTATAAAATGAACTTGCTTAGTAAACAATTCCACTTGTGAATTCTATTTAATAGGCATCATCTCATTGCCCCTTAGCTGGACAGAAACAACAAGGCTCAGTGATAAGGAGTAAAAAAGCCGTGGCAATCTCGTGTCAGACAAGATACAAGAAAGGAGCAACAGTGGATGTTGAGAATGGGTGCAGAAAACAGTACAACCAAGGCCAGCACTTTAAGTATACAAATCTTAGTGGTTCTACTTCATTTTTTACAATTTATTTTACTTCATTTCTCTCCTTTCCACCAGTGGAGTGAATCTCATGTGTAACAGGGCACAGCAGTGACCTTCCACACTCAGCATATAGCTCAGGAGGCAGTTCTCCTGCATCAGGGACAGTAGATTACGGGTCCAACACCATGACAGCCAATGCTGAAACTGCAGATTAGTTCAAGGGAATATCGCCAGATGGAGAACTGTGATAATTCGCTTAGCTAGGTACAAAGTGAAAATACCACATTTTTTTACAGTTGCATTTACCTAGTATGTTGTACTTCATGTAGCTAACTTAGTGCTCTGAAATACTAGCACCTCACTACAATACATAAAAATGTTCTATTCCATCACCACCTCTGTTCAATGCATCTTGGGAATTAGGAGGTGAATAATATTTGAACACCACTGTCTTCTGCACACAGTACTGTTCAACTTCTTCCATCTCTTCCAACACTACCAGCACCGTGGACACTGGGGCAGGAAGGAGAGCTAGCTACCTGAAGTTCAATCTCTATATGATGGAGTCTGTGGTTTGAGAGAAAGTGAAAACTGCCATTCTTGTCAGGAAATACGTATGTTACACAGGTTTGCAACACTAGGGTCCTGTTAGCTCTCTCACCTGGGCTCAATGTCCAGTCATACACAGATTCTAAATGTGACAAATCATTTGTGGCTTTTTGCACAGCATGCAGACTTCACCATGGCCATCCATGTTGGTCACATTAAGGATGGTTTATCATAACTAACATGCGTTCCATGCAACTTCACCTTAAGAGCCTTTGGAAATTGCAGCTAGTGCTCCATAGTCTGGTTACCAGATATGAAAAAGGACTCCAGTAGTAGCATGTTATACCTGTGCTCCATGATCTGCACTGACTCCAGCTGATTTCCAGGTGAAGTTTCTAACCTCAACAGTCCTAAATATTTTGGGCCCTCCCCTGCTGCAGAGGCCACCTCTCTCCTTGTGTGATTCCAAGGAAGCTGAGACCACCTGAGCTGCTCATGCAACCGCTGATTTAAACCAAGTCAAGGCATCCTCTGGTACAGTCTTCAAAGACATTGTCACTTTGTGTCTGCCAGAGCCTGAATTTGACTCCAGGTGTGCAGCAAGGTGTGTTTTGCCAGTCTTTCCCTGGGGACAGGAGAATTTTACTGGCACTCTGCTTGTTCATAAATATTTCATTATTCAAACTTTGCACAGGAGTTAAGATTTAATACATTTTAGATACCTAAATAATATAAAGAAGCACTACAAAGTCACACTGGATAACAAATAGAAAGCTAAATACCAGCAATACAGGACAATTTCTATGAAGACTACTTACCATGGAGCATAGAACTTAATAAAGGTAACCCCTGTAGCAATGGTTTGGTCAAAGTCTTTTTCAGAAAGAGACAGGACTGTCTCCTGTCAAGAAAGAAAGAAATCAGAACATTATAAAAATTCAGTCCTTTGAACTTCCAAAACATGTTAAAGAGAAACTCACAGGTCACTATCAAAAAGTTTATTCAATAAGATTATAAGCGTTTACCACCTCTCTCTCAGCTGTTGTATTTCCCTTATATACTAAGACAAGTATTTCAGGATCAAATTTTACCCGTATTTGGTAAGAGACTGCACCCACATGTCACTTTGCAATACTGAAAGGCTAAGTGTCTAGCAGCTGAGTCGTCTTCAACTTCATTTTCATCCAGTCATGCAACTTCCCAAGGAACCACTGAGTTAGCAATTAGTCAAAAGGATTACAAATAGTTTGTGGAATTAAATGAGATATGTAGGTTAGTCTGGGAATACCTTTTAACAGCTCTCCTAGTGTGGTGTTACATTATAACAAACAGACTTGTCATGAGAAACAAACATTTGCAAGCCATATGTAAAATGCAAAATCTCATACATCAAATATGGATTTCAAATACTCTTTTAGTAAATGATATTTAAGTGATGGGAGGAGAGCAGTTAAAAAAAATTTTTGCTTATGTGACACAAAGCTGAGATCAGGCTACCAAATAGGATTTAAGTTCCAGAGGGGTAGCCATGTTAGTCTGTATATAGCAAAAACAGTGGAAGTGCTGTGGTACCCTAAAGACTAACAAATTTCATCTGATGAAGTGGGCTGCAGCCCATGAAGGCTTATGCCTGAAGAAATCTGTTCATGTTTAAGGTGCCACGGAACTTCAATTGATTTTGCAAATAAGGATTAAGTGTCTCTAAAAATTCAGACAGGGTGGGGTGCAGGAATAGAATGGGCTTCAAACCAAAGTTAAATTATAAATCTGTGATGAAAGAACAGATAACGTTTCTATAAAAGCCTCAAGTTACAACTAGTAATGAGAGAGGAAACTTGCAATATTATTTCTTATCACAATAAAAAAGCATCTTTTACTTTAAGATTAAAAAGAAAAAAGGTCAGACAAGAGATACCGGCAAGTTTAATTTAAAAGATTCTCCATATTCTCATTTTTATGTTAAAACTTGAATTTAAAATGAAAGTCAATTCACTAGAGCCCTGTGTTAGATAAAACACAAATTTGACATTACAATATTAAAGATGTTGTTTAATAACACTTTAAAAATTATTTATGACGCTTAAGATTTTATCTGGAAAATCAGGTATTAAAAACTGACCTACTATAGGAACAAAATCTCTCAGCTGTATTTATAATTTTATATAGCTTCCACAATCTGACACATGTGGGCTTAACAAACACTTCTTTCCCAACGTAAAAATATTCTACGAGAAGTGTTGTGGGATGTTACAAAGCTTTCAATGACATTTACACACCCATTTCAATAGAGGCCAAAGATTAAAAGCATTTTTTTAAAAAAGATAAAAACCCACAGTGTTGAAGTATGACCACATAGAGTACAACTGATTTTACCACCACCATTTGTTTGGCAACTCGTGTATCTCTCTGTAGCCCCAAAACAATTAATATAGTCATTCCAAACTTAAATCTTTTATTGCCTCAATTTGCCAAACTATCACATTCAGATTTCCCTCCACAATTCCTGCTCTTCTCCAGGCCTGGATTAAGGGGCCTTGAGGCCCTAGGCTGCCCCATCACTGTGGGGGCCCTTGCCTGGGCTGGCACTCCGGGGGGGGCAGAGGCCACACTCCTGGCCTGACCCTGGGCTGCAAAGCAGGCCAGCCCTGTTTGCTCCACTCCAGGGATGGGGGCGGTTGATAAGCAGTGCAGCGCTGGCACAGCCTTCCAGGGCCCGCAGTCCTGCAGGGTCACACTAGAGGCTGTACCGCGTACCAGCTAGCCCCCATCCCCAGAACAGAGTGAACAGGGCCAGCTCACCCCACCACCCCCAGGGGTGCAGCCACCCAGCCCAGAGCAGGGAGGAAGCGCAGAGCCCAGCCTCAGGCCTAGTATCTCTAGCCCCTTCCCCCAACCAGCATCAGCAGGGGCCCCTCCCACTCCCACTCCCACCACTGTGGGGGGCTGAGTGGGGTGGCAGTTAAGGGAGGCTGGTTTTGCAGAAGCCACAGGGGCTGGAGCCCAGGGCCTCCCTTCAGGCCAGGGCCAGGGGCTTCAATCCCTACAGCCCATGTTCATCCAGCCCTGCTCTTCCCTTATCTTTGAGGGATTTCCCTCCTGCTTGCTCCTTTCTGTACATATACAGCATATATGTTTTTCAAATGCTCACCTGTTCCTGTTGCCTCTTCCCTATTTCAGGTCAGAATCCTGTTCGTGACAATCATCTCCCCAACAACCAAACTGTGATGTCACAAGGATTCTGACTACATGAAATGACCAAAAATGAAGTTTCTTTTTAATAGATAAGTATGCACCTATTTAAACAACTTACTGTGACTATTATGATTATGGGCTTTTCCCCCCCCCAAAGTTCTCCAATGACTCAGGTTAGTGTAAGTATCAGAAAGGTTTAAGGGTTATATGTTCCTATATATGCTGCTAAACAATGTCTGATACTAACTTTATTAAAAATCTGCATGCAAAAAATTTTGGTAAACTTTACAAAGTTACTGTTTACAGGTTACTAAGCTATCATTTTAGCTCTGGAACTTTATGGTAAATGATGAAGTGGCAGTAAAGCTGTTCGAATAAAGATGTTTGATATAATCTAATAATACAATGCCACTTACCTCATCATGAGTGGGTTCTGCAGGCTGCTGTGGAACTTCAGACGGCTTATCAGTATCTGGGGCCTTCTTGACATTTTGTAGCTGGGAATCTACATATTCCTTTAATGCATCCAAATCCCTCTTTCCTTTAAACTGGTCAGCCTGCAATTAATCAAATCGTTTGTGAAAATACATAGTGTGTTGAGCAAATAAGGTTTTTCTGATATTTTACACCTGATCTAAAGAGCAACACGGTAAATATAACAGAGCAGCTAACAGGCATAGTCATAATAGCACGTTATGTGATCAGTAAATATATGTGTGGGACTAACTTTACTCCAAGGATTCAGTATTTTCTAAGGAATCCTTCCCTTGCACTTCACAAACTATATTTTCTTTTTTTTTTTTAAGATTATTTTCAAAAGTGGCTGGCTACTATGGAATTGAATTAAATATGGAATTATGAGTACTCATTTGCCCCTCATTTCTTAAAGAAGTTAGCCTATATTTCTAACCCTCAAGAGCATAAAGAATATCTTCAGTGTGTTAAAATAAAACAATAAAAACCACACAGCAATCAGATTTGGTCTTTGTGCTTTAGTTTGATCTGTCGTGTTCTCCTAGTTAACTTTAGTACAGGGGTCTCAAACTCAAATTACCATGAGGACTAGTAGAGGGCTGCAGGAGGACTAGAACGTTAGCCTGAGGGCTGCGCCACTGAAACCTTTTCATACAACAGTATTGCAGATATTGGTAACAAGTGTTGTTGCAGGCCGCAGGAAGTAGCTTTAGGGGCCACATGCAGCCCACGGGCCATGTCTTTGAGACCCCTGCTTTAATACGTTCTTTGACAAAGCTTCAGCTTTAGAATCTAGATTCCAGTAAGTCCCAGAAGTCTTTGGATCATTTTCTGCCCCCTCAGGTGTATCCTGAATCCTTAGGTATGGAATATCTTTTTCAAGGTATTGTACAATAACTTTCCTACACCTTCTGTGAGTGAGACAGACTTGCTTCTTCAGTCATCTCGTCTTTGGGACATTGTGCGGCCCTCATAACTTTGCCATTCATATGGTCCATGTTGATGTAACAGTGGCTCCACCTCCCCTGCCTCCATCTAAATCAGTAGATCAAAGACCATGTGAAGTCTGTACCTGTTCATTCTCCATTTCAGCACAGCAGAGTTCTGCCCATTCTTTCTCCTCCCCCACTCTGGCAAACCTTATCCATCTCTTTCAAGTAATGATGATGACATGATGCCAAATTTCAATTATGAGGAGGAAGCTGACAACAACAATGGAGGAAATGCTCAACTGGCTGAAGCAGTTCCTCCCTTTATTGTACAGCACCCCCGGACCCCAACCAGACAGCTACAAAGTTTTCCACAAGTTGCTGAGTCAAATTGTTGGAGGCTTTATTTGTGGATATCGTAAATGTCCAAAGAAACATCCTTCTGAGTCTGAGGAGAGTTCAGCATGAGGGAATGGCTGAGTGACCAGTGACTAAGCGACCATGAGGAAGGAGCTTGCAAACAGTGGAGTTTGAGAGGGAGTTTGGGGTGGGCATCAAAGCCTGTAACAGAATCTTCATTCTCCGTCAACTGCTGGAGGGGAGACTACAGCTGGGAATGGTGATTTCAGCCGACTTCTGTCTCTGCAGCCCTAACAGCAAAGGATCTTAAAAACAGGGAACATTCTGATCCTCCAAAACAATTTCCCACATGCTTTATGTTGCAGTCCCAAGAAAGACTACTGGCAGTCACGAAAAATAGTATATCTCATCAGGGGTACCAGAGGTTGACTTTCCTGACAAGATGGATCTGGGTTTTTTTTTTTTTTTAAACTTAAGGTGATCGTTGGCTAACTTGCACAACAACATAGAGCTTCCAGTTTTCTTCCTATTATCAAAACAAACAAGGAGTTCTGTGGCACTTAAAGACTAAAATTTATTTATCGCATGAGCCCCCATATTCAAAGTGTCTGACAAAGTGGTATTCTTCTCCCAAGAACGCACATGCGATAAATACATTTGTTAGTTTTCAAGTGCCACAGGACTCCTTGTTTGTTTTGCTGAACTAGACTAACACAGCTACTCCCTTGGAACTTAAGCTTCACATTATCAGTTACTTAGGGAAAACTGATCAATAAACTTGACATTAAGAGTGATAACTTACTTAACTAGGATGAACCCTTTAGAAAGTTACCTAGGATGTTCAGTCTTTTTCAATAGCATATGAATGAATTACTAGAAGGACTTCCAAAATGGGTCTATGCTTTGTGTTTAGACTTGTTGCAATCAAGTTGATCTCTTCCTAACCAAGGAGTTTAGCATTCATTCCAGTAGCTCTAAGGCAAATTAAATCATGATTATGTACTATAATAATCTGCATAACTTACACTTTCAGCTCTACTCATATTTATGTAGAACTGTTCTTACTCCAATGCTTGAGAGTAGTTCTGAGAGTCTTGTTTAATTAGTCCGCCTTTAGCACATTACTTCTGGTAAATCCCTCAAATGTGAAGAGCTGAAGAGGGAATGCTCTTATGAGAAAAATCTCATAGTAAAGCTTATATGGAGCTCTTGAAGATGGTGGACTCGTCATTTCCCTAACCTTTCAGGGTCCTTCCTTCTTGCAATTCTTTGAATTAAGGGAATTGAGCCACAGAATTCTTATAATCTCACTTCAAAAAAAATCAGACTTGTGAACTCAACAGGCACTGTGTGGGTTTCTAGATATATTTACATGTAGAAGATGAAAATATACCTAAAGTTCTCTCAACTGTTGCTATACTCTGAGATACCCTATTTCTGGTTTATGAACAATTTTGTTATTTTTGGTTACTTGCAGTCCAGGATGCATAATTATGTTAAAAATCTTATTTACGGCACAAACAAAAGTAATCATGATTCCATCCTAGATACTGCCCCATCCTTATCTTCCATCTTCAAGTCTTTTAGAAAGAGGCTTTCAAATACAGCAACTTCTCCCAGCATGCAAGAACATTCTACAAGCCTACATGTCTTCACAGAGGGGAAAAAAGAGTTTGACTTCATGCTGTATTTGTATCCTCACCTTTTCACCATTCTTAAACCAGAGGAGTGTGGGATATCCACGAACTTGGTTTTCAGAGCAGACTTCATAATGCTGTGTACAGTCAACCTAAAGATTAAAATAGTAACACATTCATCCATAAGGAATAAAATCCATGACATTCTATATGGAGAATCAGACCATTTGTATTTAGTATCTTCAAAGGAAAGTGCATCTATATTTGCATTTCAATGTATCTACAGAGAAATGCATAGCCTGTCAGAAGCTAACTGTAATAATGTAGGAGTCTTACCCTGAAAGCCATTTAAAAGGAAATTGATTACAGAAACTGGAGGTTCTTTGTGATTTGTGGTCCTATTTGGATTCCAAATGTGGGTACGCATGTACATTATGTGCTGGAACTGTTTATAGAAATGTCTGTTGACATGCATCTCCAGAGCGTGCCAGCCACATGGTGCGTCCAAGCCTTAAAGAGGCCATGTGCGTTGATGCCACTCCAGGACTCTCTTACCAGCAAGCAAGAGAGCCCACAGCAGAGAGGATAGAGAACGTGTATTGGAATCCAGATAGGTAACACACATCTCAAAGGACTTCCAGTTATAGTAAGTAACCTTTTCTTCTTTGAGTGATGGTCCCTTATGGATTCCAGATATGGGTGTGTCCAGATGGTAGAGCACCAGTGTGCACAAGTGGTGAAGCACCGCCATTTTGCCTGGTAGCAGGCTCTGGTAGACTGTTGGAGGCAGGTGGGGCAAGACAAACTGAAGCCACAGTATAGGGGTGAAATAGCTGAACAGCAGACTCTGCCAACAGCTGATCACCCCAGATATCCCAGTGGGTGCTGTGCACCCACTAAATTTTTCTGTGGGCGCTGATGCCCTTAGGCACTCATGGCCAAAAGGATACTTGTAGCTAGATCTCACCCACCTTGTGCAGTACTTGAGGGAGCAGTGGGATGGATGGGAGATGTAGCCAAGTTTGGTGGTCCAGGGAATGAGAAGTATTGTCCAGGGAGCCTGGCCTTAGGGATGATCAGCAGCAGAAGAAGGGAAGTGTGTGGTTTGCAGCAGTCATGAAGAAGTCCCAGCATGGTTTGCTCAATGGCAGAAGACCCAACAGAGCATGGGTTCATGCAGCTCCCATTTGAAATCACATAGAAGGGCCTGCTGAGCAAGTCTGCCAGGGAGTTGTTGGTGCCTGGGAGATGCACAGCATGGAGGTGACTTTGTGCCTGAGGCACCATTTCCAGAGACAAATGACCTCCATGCAGAGGGATGGGAACTGGCAACTGTTCTAACTGTTGATATATACAACTGCACTCCTATTGTCAGAGAGCAGATGGACATGCTATGATCCAATGAGGGGCAGGAACACTTGACAAGCAAGGCAAGTGGCTCACAATTCGAGGATGTTGAAATGCCTCCATGCTCCTTAAGTGTCCACATGTTCTGAGCTGTACGGCCCTCCAAATGGGCACCACCTCCAATGAGTGAGGTGTCCGTGGTGAGGGAAGTGGGAGGAGTTTGCGGAATGCCAGCCATGACTGTGGATGGGTTGAACCACCATGTGAGCAAAGTCAGGCTCCAGGGGAACAAGTGATCCAGCTGTGGTTTGTAGACTGACCAGAGCTCCAGCTGGAGAAAGTGCACGTGCAGGTGGACATGTAGTGTGCATACTGCTAGGTGGCCAAGGAGAGAGAGGCCATGGCAGGTAACACATCCATGGGACATGTCATAGTTGTGTAATAAGAGAGGTGAGGGTAGCAAAACAATCCCTTGGGAGAAATGCTCAGCTCAAAAGAAATTCTGGTATGTCCTGATAATAAGCATAGGTCAAGAACTGACTTGTCATGATGCAGATACCCAGGCTGGTAAGGAGGTCACAATACTGGATAGCAAAAAGACGACAGTCACAAGAGGGTGCAATGAGGAGCCAGTTGTCCAGGTAGGGAAACACAAGGTGGCCAAGATGATGCGTGTGGGCCATGATAACTGAAAAACTTTTGTGAACATGCAAGGAGCAGTGGTAATGCCAAAGGTGAGAACACAGAACTGAAACAATGTTCCACCACGAAACAGAGGAACTTCCAATGAGCTGGGTGGATAGTTATATGGAAGTATGTATCCTGAATACTGAGTGCTAAGAAACAGGCCTCATGGAGTAGGAACAGGATAATGAGTGGGAATGTGACCACCCAGAACTGAAATTTGCATATTTGTCCTATGACTGAAGACCAGAATGGGGTGATGGCCACTCCTCTTCTTCAGCACAAGGAAAAAGGAGGAGTAGAACCCATACCCACATTAGCAGTACAAGACACATTCTATGGCATTCTTCTGGAGGAGGCTATCCACTTCTCACAGGAGATCATGGTGGAAAGGATTCACATGACCACCATCAGGCAGACAATTAGGAGGGAAGGAAAGGAACTTTCTTAGGTACTCCTGGTGAACAATGTCCAGTACCATGAAGATCCAGTTTTTTGGTCATGTGGTCTGGAGGGATGGTCTTGAAGTGTTGCTGTCATGAAGGTTCAGTCACTCTGTGAACCATAAGCAAATTGGGGTGGATGTGTAAAAGAGGAAGTCCGTATCCTTAAAAGGAATGAAGTAATGCTGTTTGGCATGCTTGGGGTAGGACCACAGACATCTTGGACATGTCAGCCTGACTGAAATATGGCTTCAGGAATAGGTAAGGCACTGCAAGAGGGCTCAGGTGATTTCAAAATATCCAGGAACTGGTTTTGTGGGTCCTAGAAATCTTCCACCAGGAGCCTCAGAGTGGCTGCCATGCACTGAAGCATATTATGATACTTGCTAAGGTCATCTGGAGGGGAAAGGGAAAGCAGAATGAGAGTTTTGTCCAGAGACAAGGAGGCTCCAATGAGAACCAGCAGCATTGGCCGCATCCTGAGGTTAACCGTGAATGGAAGGTTGGATGGTGCAGGCAGTCAGTGGCTGTTAGTGCAGTAGAGCCAATATTTTGTTGTCTTGGTAAGGATCTCAAGTGGGCCAGTAGGACCAGGCATACAGATCACAGGACCCTGGAGAAATCGGAAGTATGCCTCAATGGAAGGGCTGTAGAGCAGGCAAGGCAGTTATCACTGAGGATCCAGGCTGCAGATCTTATAGGGCAGAATGATGGGCCCAGCTGGGACTTCGCAGATGCTAAGGATGGATCAGACGGAGGTAGTATTGTTGATGCAAAGCAGAGCAGAATAAGACCCTGCTCAAGCAAGTGAGGTTCACCTGCTGCAGATGGGAGCCTCAAGGTGGCGGTGGGGGAGAGGGAGAGCAGAGTTGAGGGAAGCTAGCGTAGAGTAGCATCCACTCCACTCTGTGCATTGGGGGAGATGGGTGTTCCAGTGAGCACTGGACCAGGTGAGAGTCTGGAGAGGCCTGACATTGTCAATGCTGCTGGAGGTGAGTGCCTGGACTTGCGCTCTGTCCAAGGCTTCCTACACTTGTGATGTCTCGTCCTACCTGGTGCAGCTCAGGGGAGGCAACACTGTGATTTGAGGTGATCTCTGTTGGGAAGCTGCCATTATGCCCATGTTTCTTATGCTCACAGTGTGGCTCTGGCGATACCACTGGTGCACAGGATGGGATGGGGGAGCACTCACCAGCAGCAACAGCCACTGTTCTGGTGGATCCAATTGCGCATGTGGGCACATAACCTCGTCTATTAGATGTCTGCAGAGACTTAAGTTAGCTTCCTGAGTCTGAGGTGGGAACAAGCCACAAATGAAACAGCAGGCAGAGACATGTGCTTCTGCCAAGGCAACACTGGTGCTCGCTGCTCACGCTGGAGTGTGGGTGCAGGGCAGTTTTTGAAGCTGGCTTGCCAGGACATAGTATATGGGAAGGGGGAGGTGCCTTACAAAAGGAAGAAGTCCAACAGGGGAGCCTAACTGACAACGGCAGTTACTACAGCCAGCCAGAAAAATAGGTACAAAATAGCAGGAAAAAGATAGACAAAGTTCTTTTAGATAGCTTAGAACATTAGGGAAATGGAACACAAGGAGGTGAGAGGGAACTGAAGCAGTGTCAACCTGCACAGCCCCTTAAAGCCTCAGATGCGCCATAAGGCCAGTGCAGGTCAATCGATCCAGTTTCAGCGTACCACACCTGGAATCTACACAAGGACCATCTCTTGAAGAAGCAGTCTGTGTTCTGAACCTCTCTCAAGCTATTTCAGGGACAGAAGCAACAAGAACAAAGCATTATGATTTAATATGCTAGTTAAAACAAGCACTTAGTATTTGCAGAGTGAAAAAAATTACAAGCTGGGCAGCACCCAACACCCATATGTTTAGAGTTTGAAATTTCAATACAGGATTTACCAGCTCTGCTTTTTCCTTTTCTTTTTTAAATCAAATAGGAATACTCTGAAATCAGAAATCAAAACAATAACTTTACTTAATTAGAAGGGAAATTCTAAACGCTGAGCAACTGGAATTCAAGTTAGATTCTAATTTTGCCTCTAGCCAATTAGTGTAAAGACACAATACATCTACACAGGAATAAAAGTCCTGCACCATGGCTGTGGCTGGCCAAGGTCCAGCACTAACTACTTCTGCGTAGAAATTCAGACTTGGGCTGAAGGGCAAGCTTTGGGTCCTTCCCCCCCTCAAAGTGTTCCAGAGCTCAGGTTCCAACCCAAACCCCAAGGCCTACACTGCAGCTCATTAGCCCAGAGCCCGAGCCAGCTAATTTGGGCCAGTCATGGATTTTTTATCCCAGGGTAGATCTATCCTGATTTACAAATCCAATTCACAAATAAATCTATATGTTACATGCATGGATTCAGCACCTATACAAGACAGAAAAGGAATACATTTAGAACTCTGCCACAGATCCATGAAGAGAGGTCAAATCCACAGATTATGAACAATCCAAGCACAAAGCAGCACTGCTGTTGATGTTCACCTGGATTACATAAAGGTCATGCTTCAGACAACTTAGAGAAGGCCATGTTTCCTGCCTGCTCCGAGAATCACAGTCTGAGCCAAAACAAGGTTTAAATACTTTCAGATGGCATCCGGTTACACAAAACTAGCTACACAATGAAACAAGACTTACTGCTTTTTTTCTGAAAAAGAAATAAATAAAACTATCTGTATAATGCTAAAACATGCTAGACAGAGCACTGAATAAAACAGGACTTTTGGAAGCAATGATTTATAACTCTCTATATGAAAAGAGACTGTGTAATACTGTAGTAGCAAGAATATACTTGAACCAAGCAATAACCACACAGGACAGCTCACGCAAATATTCTAGATGTGCAGAAAGTGATCATTACAGTGTTTAAAACAGATAGTGTGAAAGGACCAAAATCCTCCAGTACCTTATTCTGAATAATCTCAGTTGTGCTGCCAGATTTCAAAACACATTTAAAATTTATCCATGGACTCACTACATTGTAAAGAAACTACTTCCCAAGAGGTTTTCACATAATATTGGAGGGTTTATTTATCAGCAGTGACAACCCAAAGTGCTACTGAACTACAGAAAAGAAACTGCAGCTTTTGGCATTAACAGTTTTACTTACAACATAATGGTATTAGTAGTTGAATACAAAGTTTACACCTTTGAAGGCTTAAGAGTTTAAACAAGGTAGTCTCTATCCATTTTGCACCACCAGGTAACATTGAGAGATTCAGATTGTTAGCCACTAGCACTGACTTCGGCCTAGGTCAGTAAATCAAGCAAGTAACTGCAGTTGCTAGACCACCTGTATACCTCTGGACAGGGGTCATTTCAAGTACAAAGAATAAGCTCTCATGGTAAATACACCACAGAATCTGGTTATCATCCCTAAGGAAAATAGTAAAGCAGGACAAGAGATCAGTTTTTAAGACTGAAGTTATTTTTTTGAAGGGGGGGGTAAGTGGGTGGTGTTATGAATAGATGCGAAACAACCCACGGTTAATGTCCTTAATGGCTTTAAAGTTTATGAAGGTGTATACAGCTGGATACAGCACATTGAAAGCGTAACTTGTGCTACTAAAAGCAAATTTTATGAAGCCTTGGCAACGGGCAAGGGCAGTGTTATACAAAAATCAAAACTGAAAATATGCCTCTCAACAGCTACTGTATTTGCCCTTTCTAGTTGATCATAACTCTGAAATGCTGTAATCTGGGTTTCATGCAAGTTTCTGGCATGCCCTTATTTAAAAGGAATAGATCTTGTCAATTCAGAGTTGGCCATTTCATCAGGATAAATAAAATATCTGGGTCCACATAGTGTATAAAAGACATAGCAGCTCAAAATTAAAATGAGATCCATGAAGGTGAAATAACGTATTAAGTAACAAACAATATAGAATAAAGAAATACAGTGTACAAAATACAGGATGAATAGGGTGCTACTAGACTAATACATTCATTCAAAGGAGATATATTTTCCATTCAATACAAGCTTTCAGCCTACCTTGCCAATCTTGACAGTTTCAGAATGTTCAAAAATTGAAGCCAGCTGTTCCCAGGCTGGAGCCAAAGCCTTGCAGTGGCCACACCAAGGGGCAAAGAATTTGATAAAGTGATCACCTTTACAAGAAAAAGAAAAAAGGCTAAATTCATATGCACCTGAAACAGTAGCTTCTATTAAAGACTAGCTGTTTACCAGGGTATTTGCCATCTTACATAAAGGTAATACTAAAAAAACAATGATAAAATACCATGGGTACAGTAAATTTTTAAAATGGTCTCCATTATTCAGCATTTCACTTATATTTACATTTAGCTTGAAACGTCATAAACTAAACAGGGCCATGAATATTTCAGAAACTAGTTTTTCAGTGTTATATCCAAGCACCTCAGTGCACAGTTCAAGAATTTCCTCCACCCATACATTTTCACAAAAAGCCCTCTGAAATTAGATGTATAATAATTTTCCTCTAACTATTTGCTAAGATTTCTTACTCTGATGATTATTCATGTGAATGAGCTATGCTGCTAAAGAGTGGAAAACAGCAGAAGGAAAAGTTCCAAAGGAGCAGCTGTGTTAGTCTAGTTCATTAAAATAAACAAGGAGTCCTTTGGCACTTAGAAACTAACAAATTTATTTATCGCACGAGGTTTCATGGGAGAAAATCCCACTTCGTCAGATGCTTTGAAGATGGGGGAAACTTACAGAATGGGAGGAAATAAATGCAAGGAAGTCATGGGATCAGGTCACACTCTAAAAGTAAATCAAAGCGGTTGTTAAGATTCAAACACTGGGGAACAGCACATAGAGCAGTGGTTCTCAACCACTGTTTCAGCCGCAGCACAATGGTTAGTGTGTCGCAGGCTGAGCCTGCCCCACCCACAGTCGCCAAGCTGTGCCCCAAGCTGAAGCAGTTTTCAGCCACAGTCACAGTGAGGCCAGCTGGAGCAGCTGCCGGACATGGCTGCGGTGAGGCCAGCTGGAAGGATTTCGAGCCCTGGCCACAGTGGGGTTGGCTGGAGGAGGCCCTGGCCCCAGCCTGGGCTGCAGGGGAGAGCTGTCTGAAGCGGGCACCAGCCTGAGAGCCACGTAAGTGAGGGGGCCTCTGCGGCAGGCTGAATGTGGTGAGGGTGTGTGGATTTGGATGCTGGGGGGAGTGAGTAGAGTAGAGAAGGTGGGTTTGGAAACTGGGCAGGAGGGGTAAGCAGAGGAGGTGGGTGTGCTCTGGCAGCAGGGGACAAGTAGAGGGTGGACCTGGGAGGAGATGGGGGCTTCCAGGAGAAGTGGGGATAAAACAAGTGGGAGGAGGTTGGTGTGTCATACACAGCACCGTGAAAAGGTTGAGAACCCCTCATATACAGAAAGATGAGGTCAAATCACCTATAGTAATGACCAAAAAAAAAAAAAAATCCAAAGTCCCTACTAAGCCCTGAAGCAGTGCACTCAAAGTTGCAAATAAATTCGACCCCGCAGCTTCTCTTTGAAGCCTTGATCTGGTATTCATCTGTCTGAGCACTGCAATTAGTAAATTGTCAATGGAACGATCAGAAAGATTGAAACACTGACCCACTGGTTTTAGAATGTTGTGTTAAAGCAGGAATATATCCCTGCATCAAGCCATGTTGCCAACTTTACCTACATATCTGCACAAAAGACACTATTACAGGACCTAATAAAACCAGATACTCTATCCATCAAAGGCTCATTCACCTGCTCATCCACAAATGTGATTTATGCCATCAGGTGTCAGAGATGCCCCTCTGCCTTATGTATTGGACAAACAGGACAGTCTCTGCGCAAAAGAATAAATGGGCACAAATCTAACATCTTTTAAATCTATTAAAAGAAAAAGATGAAGGGAAGTGTAGGTCCTCTACATAGCAGGGAAGGAGAACTAATAACTAATGACATCTAAAAGGCTGAGGTGTTTAATGCCTATTTTTGCTTTAGCCTCCACTAAAAAGGTTAATGGTGCCCAGACACTCAAACAATTAATACCTTTCAAAACAGGGAAAGAACAGGTAACTGAGTATCTAGATAAAGAGGACTGGAGAAGGGCAAGAAATGCATTACCTGTCTTTAAAAAAGGGAACAAAGAGGACCTGGGCAATTATAGACCAGGCAGCCTAACTCCTAACAACTGTGAAGATACTGGGACAAATCATTAACTAATCATTCAATTTGCAAGCACCTAGAAGATACAAGGAATAATTAATGTTATTAGTAACAGCAAGCATGGGCTTTTCAAGAACCAATCATTTAACAGTCTAGGAGTCCAAACCCCATCAACAGTCAACAGGATTTACAGTCCAGTGCCTAGATCCCTTCTGAAAACGGCATTTAGGTTTTTAAATCAGTCAGACACTGACAGCTGCGTAGTAATCACTAAATACTTAAAAAAAATCAGGGCTTAAGTGCTTTGTATAGAGTGCTCAACATAATCAAGACAACTCCCTATTAACACAATACAAAGGAACAAAATACAGGGGAAAAAAATCAAATACTGTTAATGTAAGGACATGGAAAATTATAGGTAAAGAAGAAATATCAAAACCTCTTACGATGAACTCTTTCCCACCTACCTCCCTGCCCCCAAGGCTCCTACTAACAGAACTTCACAATAAATGGAGATTGAGGCAGGTTCTACTGTAATTCCATTCTAATTCAAATGTTTGAAAGAAAAATTTCAAAGGCAAAGATAAAGATCAATAAAGATGTATTGATACAACTTTCTGGCTGGGACTGTTGCCTTTTTCATATTTTTACTCAACTAATAGTGACACTGTTACTCTGTAGTTTAGTTTCTTAACCAGGCACTATATAAACAAAGACCTAAAAAGTAAGGAATCTAATGACTCAGTCCAGTGGCTTTTTATCTAAAAATGAACCTTTGAGTTGGCAAGTACAACAAGTGTGCCCACCAATTATAAGAACACTTTAACTGATGCAAGTATCACTGCTGCCCACTGTTCTTTCTTTTGTGGTCCATGTGCCACAAATAAGCTGATATTTCACACCACACGGTGCTGTCCCCACAAAATGATAAACAAGTGAAAGCTTCAATGTGCTTTACTATTTTAAAAAAGAATGGGAAATCACACACAAAAACCCCCAAATGCCATTACTGTGGGGCATATTTCAATCCTTATTTGAAATCTATCTACTAGTACATCTGGTCCAGACAATGTAAGAGTTTAATATGTAGTTTCCAAGCTGAAACATTAGATTTTTTTTTTTTAAGTTTATTAAGTGCACCTTTCTCATTTAAAATAGGTAGCTAATGCCATGAAGATGTAGATTGTACACTCAGAACTACTTTTTTAAATTCCAAAACAAAAATGCCAAATTCCTTGTTAGGTGCAACAACAAAAATGCATGGTGCATGTACAACATTCTAAACAAACAGCTACAGGAGAAGATTATTTAGTGTGTAAAACGAAGCACTCAAAAATTAGGAAATGCTAAATTTATGGGTTACCCATGCAACCTTAATTCTGCTCTGTTGTGCGTCTGCCCTCTGGACTCAGGGAGACATGGGTCCTATGAAAAAAATAGCATTTGACCATGTAATTGAAGACTCTATTCTACTGCATATGTAGCAGGGGAGAATCTCAGTTCTCGTATTTCCTCACTTTCAAGCACTGGATTTTCTCTACCAAAAAAACGCCAAACAGTTAAAATAAACGTACCTAGGTTACAACTTCCCAGGTTTTTTAATGGATTTGCAGCCAGAATCTTCAGCACTACATCCTACACTGCCATCACCTGAACTAGGGAAATAACTACATAGCATTAGAGAAAGGCTATTATACCAAAGTGGAGCATGAAGCTCATGTGCTGAGTCCAAGGTATGACTGATGGAAGCCAGGGTCCACCCTGTGTACTAAAATGAGGCTGGAGGGAAGGGGCGCATGAATCAGCAGTTATGTAGCATTTCGTGTCAGTAGCCAAGTCAGGGAAGCTAATGATCCAACCAGTGGACCAAATTCAGTGATGAATCACGTGTGACCTGAGGCAAGTTCTGCATATGCTAAGAATGAAGGTGAGATCCTGTAGAGGAAAAAATGGTATTCAATCATGTAATGCAAGACTGTTATAACGTATATGCATCAGAGATTAATTTAAGGTTGCCTGCACAACCTGAATTCTGCAATTTCCTAACTTCTGAGTCCTTCACTTCACCACCTTAATATTTTTAATGAAGTTTTTGAGTGCAATATGAAATAAAACTGATGGTTTTTGTAAGCAGCATCAGTTATGCTTTTTTACCTGGTATGGATCTTTAAATATAGAGAAAATGCTTTTAAAGACTAACTCATCATTTTCCTTGTGTGCATCGTAAGATCATACAAATATCATAGGCTTATCACCGAGATCTAAAAATTTGTACCAGTCACTTACAGCTACAAAAAGAACATTAAATTACCTTCTGCTATATGCATCTTGAAATTGGCTGCTGAGAGGTCATACATTCCTTGTTTAGGTTCGGGAAGTTTTGGTGGCTGCAGATCAGATTCCTGGTCCTATTAAAAAGAAACAAAAGTAGTTACTTTACACTAAATTAGCTGTGTAGCAATTGATATTAGACAGTGCTTGATGCCTAACAGTTCTATGTGGCAATGTAAATGGATACATTATTGCCACTTACCAATTTTCAAATTCTCCTAAATAATTACTCCTTCAGCTTTATTCTGCATCAAAGTCTGTGTCAAGTAGACCTTAATAACTAATCTGCAACTGACAGGTGAGTCTACTGTACAGAAAGTAACTAGAGTGACTGGGATATCTGAACCTGGTCTCTCGCCTTCTGGCGATCTACCACCATAACTCTTTAAATGTACCTCCCCTTCCCCTACCTTCCAACTGTCACCCAAGTTGGGGGAGAACCACATGATTCTCCCACTCTTGGATTGGGCCCAGGCTGCAGTTTCTGTGCATCAAATGTGATTTCAGCAGGTCTGACTTAGGCTGAGACCCTACAGTGTTGTTCCTGCAGGGCACAGTAAGACTGGTAGTCAGCTTCTTTAACAAAAATAGTATTTATTTAGAACCAAAAAAAAGTTAGAAAACATCTTAAAAACAGTAAAGCCAGCTTACATGTATGGGTGTTTTTCCCTAAAGGCTTTCCATTACCTGGATACGAGATGGCCCATCTCCAGACTCCTGCCCAGAGCCTGCCTATCAACTTAATCCTCTGTCAAAGATCTCATTGACAACTGACCCTCAACGCCCTCTTCCCCGATAAGTAACTGTTCACTACTATACTTTTGATCTCTAGCTCCCAGTCTGGCAAAAAGATGTATCACTTCAGCCTGGGCCCCAGATCACATAAAACCCTTGTAAAATTGTTACATCTCAATATTCTGAAATTATTACACAGTAGTTCCCACACTGTTTATGAATTACAACAGAGGGGTCGGCCAAACCCGTGTAGTACTGCAAACCTGCCTACACAGTTACAACATCTGGAACAGGGAACCAGCCCTAAAGGACAAAGGTGCCACTGCTGCCAGTGCCTAAGATGCAATGGTCACAAAGCCACTTAACAGAAAAAAATTGCAATTTTTTTTAGGAACAAGATCAGAGCTGAAGAAAATATTATTAGGACTACACTGCTAAAACTCTCTGCACTTGAAAATTTAAATTTTGTAAGGATATATTAATATGGAGCTTGTTTTAAGCAGAACTATGTATTTTAATCTGCTGAGATCAGCAATCATTGGGGCTTTGTCTTGACTAAGAAAAGTGGTTAGGCTTACACCAGGCTTATCTAATATGCTAGCTAAACTGGACTTAAACTCAAGCTTTTTCCTTGTGTACATGGAGGCTAAAGCTTTGAAACTGGGATTTTGTTGACTGAGTTGTAGCCTTAAATAGGGCTCAACAAAACCCAGGCACCAGGTCACCATGGCACTCCTGAATTGTATCCCGGTGCCTAGCTGCACTGGGGTATTCCAGGGGGAGAACACACATGCTCACAGCGGTGGGGCTTCTGCACTCCCAATTGCTGCCAATATCTGTGGTGATTTTCTGGCAGTGTCAGACTGGTTTTTTGGCAGCAACATTTCAGCAGTGAAGGGTCCCCTCTAACATGCTGCACACCTAGGCACCTCATTTCTAAGACTAGCACCTAGGTGTATCGGGCATTTGTTAAGGCCTGCCGTAATTCCTCTCTAGACTACAACATGACCAGCTAATAACCATTCCGCCGCATGTGCATTAGGAAAAAGGTTGCATTCACGCTGGACTTTTGTAACTTGTATTATCTGAACCACTTTTCCTAGTCAAGACGAAATAATTGTAACCTCAACTTTTCAACTGAATGTGTACTGGAAAATCCCATATTAAAATGTTGAAAGTCTAATATTTCATTGAAATATGATTGTGAATTTTGATTCTGAACATAGGAAACAAAAGACAAGTCAAAGGATGCCCATTTTATTTACTGTTCTGACTTCTATTTGGCCACTGTTCCATTTTGTTTTCACCATCCAATTTTTATTCTTATGAGGTTTTCCTCTTGGAAAGCAAAATCTAACCCCCTATAGTGGCAAGAAATCAGTCTGACTCTGGAAGAACGGAATGCTTCCTGTTCACTTACAGCTGGTCCCTCATTTAGCGTTTGCAACATCCAGCTTTCCAGTGACTGGAAGTCTCTAGGACCCTGGTATTTCACAGGTTCTTGGCCAGGTTTAAGCAGCTTTAGGCTGAAACATTAAAACAGAAGCAAGGTAAAACTTTTCAAACAGATATAAGCAAAAAACATTGGAAATAAATGAACATTGTGGTGAGCTTAAAGCATACTCAGCACAACCCTCAAATCTATCATTAAAATCACTTCCGTGATGTAGAACTAGCCAGAACTCTGTTCTACTCCTGTAAACTGTTAAAAATAGATTTTTAAAACAGAAATACCATATTTTAATTAACATTCAAAGAAGTCCTTAGATTAACATGCAATGGTAAATAAAATGCTAAAAAGCAGAATTCAAAGGTTAATCCCTGTTTATGCTTGTGAATTCTATTTTTTAGTTTGCCAAAAAAGAAAGTTAATTTTTTCAATATGCATAAAACAAAGCTCATTTTCCAGGAATTTTGCTGCACTTTTTTGTGCCATGCCAAATATGCACATCTTTGACCACATTCCACTTCTCATGGTCATATGTGACACTAAGTGTCTCAAAGCAACCCCAAGCATGCCTTTTGAGGTATCATTTTAAGCCTTGATCTGTTGAACATTTATATCCTGCTGGTTTGTATCTGCTATCTTTTATGTGAAGTTATGAAGTTTTGCTACGTGTGTGCTACTAGACCACATTGTGAGGTAACAAACATCCACAACCAGCTTTTCAGGTACAATTGTGGAGTAGCCAGATGTGCTGATAGCTCTCCCAACCGCCATCCTAAAAGACTTCACAGAGGAAGCACACATACAGTGCAGACTGGTTGACCAGTGGGGGCAGCCCACACACCATGAGATCTTTCCCAAGCTGGAAGAAACTATAAAAGAGGAGGAATAACATCATTTCTTGTTCTCACTCCCCCACAACTCAACATCTGAAGGAACATCTGGAAGACAAAAAATTTTAAATGGGGGAGGGGACTGTGGGCTGCAAAGCAGATGCAGCCTGTATATCAAGAATCTGTAGCCTGCTTACATCATCTGTCAGGGTGAGATATTACACATTTAAATCCTATCCTGTTTGTAGAAGACAGACTCTGAGCTTCTTTTTATTTCTTTGGTAACTAAGATCTTTTATGCCTACCGCTTATAATCACTTAACATCTTTCTCTAGTTAATAAAATTGATATTATTTTACTTAAAAGTGTGTTTTGACTGGAGAGTGGGAAATGTCAGCTCAGTGGACTAGGACCTGTGCATAAACTTCTCCACATCAAGGAAGGGGCAGTCTAGATAATGAGCTTACTCCACCAGATTTTATCAGAGCAAGAGAGCATAATTCTGGGGAGCACTGCAAAAGTGCTGGGGGGGAACTGTCTACTGCCTCTACTTATTATTAGTTCATGAGGGGCTAGGGAAAGCATTAATGTACCTCAGTTGGGCATGTACATGATTACCATACCTGCCAGAGGTTTGTAGCTTGCTGACAACATCAGTGTCACTAAACAAGCAAACATTCCTGCTACCTCGATTGGTGTGGGGCTTCAGCTGGATGATGATTAGAGTGCCTGGAGGAGTATACTCTTTAATCCCAGAAAGGCAATGTTGGAAGTCAGCTGGCTGGAGGGTTAATGGGGGACACCGGTTCCAGTTTTCAGGCTGCACTCTGAGGGGCCCTGTCATACCATATTAAACTGATTAAAAGAATCCTGAAGCAGATGCACGAGGGGAAATAAAATTTATTTCAGTTACTACACCTGGCGTTAACTTCCCTTTCAAATTTTTGTGGTTTTACAACCACATTTTTCTAAATCTTTCTCTTGCATTTTTCAATTATGAGCTCTCACATATTGGAAAAATTACAATACCAAAGGGTTGTCAAAAGCACAGATACAAATAAGAAGATCTTCCTTTTATTCCTTTCATTTATAATGTTGTACAAGCAATGTACAATATAAAACATTGTACACTGCTTGCACAACAGTAGGTTAAAAACATTCAAAGAGGCAGATGATTTAAGTTGATATCCCTTTAACAAGTCAACAACAATTAAAAAAAGAACTATGAAAATTGAACTGCTTATCATCATTGCCTCATCGCTATCGTCTGATACCGCTTCAGAGTAGAAAAACGGAAATCAAAAAGTTAGCTCTACATGATCCTCTAAGTGTAATAGGACCTCTATTTTATGGAAATTAGGCTCATTCCCCCCCGACCCCACCCATAGACTGCTTTCTTAATTCAAAACCAAGAGGTTAGGTATACAGATCTATCTTCCTCCCCAATTGTACAGCATACAAATAAGACTGAATTTCTTGGGGATTTTCCATTAAATCTGACACTTGGTTGGAGTTAAAATTATTTTAAAAAAACAGACCTTTAAAAAATTTCAGCATGTGACCATTTGGAGAATGAGAAAGATATCTGTAATACATGTATTTGTATGATTATATGTACTTAGTTTACCTGAATAATAGTATTCTGTTAGACAACCAAGAAGGAAACTAAGTGATAGTCTGAGATAAGACTATTCAAGGTAAACACCATCAAGGCAGCTACAATAGCTGAGCTATCCATTGGAAATATGCTCTTTCTAGGCCAGCAAAACCAACAAAACTGCTTTACAAAAGCCAAAGTCTAGAGATACAAAGCACCATAGTTACAAGCATACAGTGGAAAAAGGAAGAGGAGAGACACTATACAGAAACAGTCTGTCAGTATAGACAAACCAGAGATCCACTCCTAGAATAACTGAACCACAGGGTTCGATCCTTGAAAGAGGTGAAGGAAGTGCTGCCATCCCCTGGAGAAGCACATGCAAAGGAATCTGAAGAGGGGTGTAAGGCAGGCCTTGACAAATCTGCCAAACACCTAGGGGCCATCCCAAAACTTGGATGCCCCTAGGTATCCAGCAGAGAAGGGACCTCCCACTGACCAAAGGAAGAAAAAGACGGTCTGCAGCTGTTTTGGTGGTCCTGGAGGAAGAGAGGTGGCAGTACTGCAGAGGGAGAGCACCGCCATCTCTCCCCACACCCACCATAGTGCCAACAAATGAGCTGCCACCAGCAGCTTTTTTTGGAGGTGGGGGAGGAGGGTTTCTTTAGCACATCATGCTGGCTGCCAAAAGGAGCTGTGGTGGCTTTCTGATGGCAGGAGCCTGGCATGCTCTCCGCAGTGGAGGAGCGGGAGCCCTCTGCTCCAGCGCTTAGATACTAGGGGCAAAAATCTTAAGACTTCATGGCAACCTGACACCTAGGATTTGTCAAGGCCTGGCCTAAGGAGCAACTCACCCCATAACAATGACCAATCCTTTTAAGAACAAATGGATGATTTATCACTCACACTTTCCACATAGATAAAACCCAGAACCCACTATTGTCAAATGCGCAATTAATTTTTTCTCTCTTATCCATTATAACTGGTATTTCCTGACTAAAAGTGGATGCCATTTTCTACAACATGCAATAGTACTGAATGATTCAATGAGAGTGAAGCTATTCATGGCCTTAATAAATGATCATCCTTTTTCTACTGAGGAAGTGATGGGGCCCTAAGTAAAAATTTCCCACTACTTCTCATTGTTTCCAGTACGACTGAAACCGCAAGCTGCTCTCAGGAAACAGAGCTTCCATTTCAACAAGCTCTTTCCTAGCACACTGCTCAACCTTCACATCTGCAATACTTGTGATGTGACTAAAGCCATTGAAATGCATGAAAAATGACCAAAATGTGGAACAGTGTTTTGTTGTACATCACAACATTATTGACAGGTTATTTTTGTTTTAATCATTAAGGATATTTGCTTATGTAAAAGAAAGAATTGGGAGAGAAGGGGGCAGAACAGGAATTTTACCCTGTGCAACCACTGAGACATACAACATTTCTCTAAGGATCATCATGAAAGTTTGACTTTCAGATCCCTAACGCAGGCCTCTATTGTTTGAATTACAGGAATAATACCACTGCAAATATTAAACTAACATATGTGACGTACATTGTATGTTTATGAGTCAAACGTGAGGCCATAACTAAGCCCGTGTGGGAGGAAAAGATTAATGATTTGTTTGGAATGTATTTCCTTTATCACTTGGAGGAAGAAGGCAGTTCCTTGTCATGATGTGGAGTCTGTCACGGTCTTTGGAAATGTACTGCATGGCTATTCAGATTAGGGTTACTAGGTGTTCCATAATTTGTTTCCATGCTTTTAAATGCTTGTTAAAGGGAGGAGTGGGATGGGGGAGGGAAAAGAGAGGCAGTAGAAGATAGCAAACTTGACCTAGCTTAAGCCAGGTCTCTTTTAAATAGTTTTTCTTCTATGGAATGGAATCTGCCTTGAATTTTCTGTAGCATGGGCCAACAAAGAATTAGATACTATCTTTTTGGCATGTCCTACGTGCAGAATTAGAACCCTGTTCTCTCTCCTTGTGCCAACACTGAAAGCTGAAGCCTTGTCTTGTCTCTCTCTCTCTCTCACATATATTTCATTAGACTCCTCATGTCAAATACAGTTCAGACCAGATTAAGCTTTGTGCCAACTGCTCTTAGGCTTCGCCCCATTGTCCCATTATTTCTGAGGTTACAGTTCCAAATTCGGTACATTAATATTTACAGCAAATCCTACTCCCAATGAAAATGCTGTAGCAGCAAGACAGTACTAATAAATTACATTTAAAAAAAGGAGAATATTCAATTGTTAGAAGGCACTGATAGCACTGTGTCTGCTTCGATACAAACCACAAAAATGGTAAGCTGCTTTTAATCTCTGCTTGTCCATCTTCATAAATATCAGCATTTATGCAAATGATAAGGCAGAGCAGTGAATTGGTATTTATTTTCCACTTCTGACAAAAATGGTCTAAATACTAACCTGGGTTTGAACATAATCTTTTGGGTTTTCTAGGGGTATGCCTACACAGCAAACCCCACCTGACCCTCTCCCACAGCCGTGCAGTTCAAAGCCTGGGTCAGCTTATTCAGGCTCACACTGCAGGGTTAAGAACAGTGCAGTAGTTTAGATTCAGGAATGGAATCCACCCTTTGAAGCCCAGCAAGTGGGGAAGACTGAGTCCAAGCTTAAGCCTAGCACATACACTGTCATTTTTAGCTCTGCAGCACGAACCTACGTCTGTTGACCAAGGCTCTGAAATTGGTTGCTGTGGGGTTTGCTGCCATGCAGACGTATCCTACCATTGTAAGATATTTAGTCACAAAGCTACACAACTGTCAGCCTGTTTAACAGAGGTCCAGCACTAAACTAGCATGAATGCTGAAGTCTGGACTGACATGCTTTAACCCTTGTTTCTTCTTCCACACCTTGGAAGTAAGATGTCAGCCTTCTCACCAGTTTTATAAGCACCAAATTCATATAAAATTGTAAGAGTCTATACACTACCTTGGTTTTGCTATATACAATTAGATAAGTGACATTATTTAAAAGTAGCTAAAACAGTTCTGAACTATCACCTCACTGCTGTATGTTGTGTTACTGTCTCAAAGACATATCGTCAGAGAGAAGGGGGAAAAAACCACACAATTTTGGACTTTGTTTAAACATAGCCATCTTCCAAACTGTAAAATGTCTAAAAAAGAGGTATTATATATCATGGTGTCTTGGCAATGTGGGGAGAGCTTATATTTAGCTTCTAAAGATTGAAGAGCTACAAAAGGAAACCATCAAAAATCATAACTTAGAAGCTGGTCTCTGCAAATTGGAAGGGAACTATGGAAAAACACACAAAATAACAGAAGCACACATCCTTTTGTACTTACGTAGGGTATCCTCTGACGCCATATTCAGAGCAGAGTGGAGTATCTGTAGTGCAATCCACTTTCACAACATAGACCGGTGGATTCTCCATGTTGTTGTATTTGTCTCCTAGATCATTCCAAACTGGCTGCAGACGTTGGCAGTGTCCACACCTATAAAACAATGAACAAAAAGATAAATTTCAGTAATATGGTCACAGTTCTGATTTGCATACACCTTGCCTGTGCTAAACAAGTGTTTAAATGTAAACATAAAGACTAGATATGGCTGAATCTATGAAGAAAGCATGAACACACAAGGGTGGGACCTGAAGTACTTGTAACGTGTTAGAGGAACGAAAAGTCAGAAACATCTTCCATATAAAATCAGGATGCATTAAACATCACCTAATGTCAGAATTGCCTTTTATTGTCGAAGGTTAACCTTGTCAGCAATTTTAACACACAATTCACAAAAAAATCCTAAACATGGCCCTTACTGTTAGACAAGTACATTTTCATTACAATTCTTGCCAGTTTCATTGTAAAAAAAAACTATTAAATTAATGATGATACTGAAAAAAGAGCAATCAGCCACTCAACTTTCTAAGATCAGGAGAAGATGCCTGGTAACTGAAATGTAGTTTGTGATGGCTGAATTGCCTGGCTAGTTAATTTTCAACCTTTTCACCTCTGGATATATACTCTCACATCTTGATGAAGCTGGGTCTCAAGTGAAAGCTGGAAGGCGGGAGAGAAAAGGGTCTCATCCTAGATCCTACTTGACATTTGTCTAAAAAATTTATTTTTAAAAAAAATCATGAATCCGCTGCACTGCCTTCATGATCAGATGATAAGGGGAGGACCTCAGGCAGGGTTAGCAAGTACACTGTAGTGCAGGGGTCTCAAACTCAAATCACCACAAGGGCCACATGAGGACGAGTACGGTGGCCCAAGGGCCACGTCGCAAACTTTTTCATACAACAAATATTTAATAGCGATAGTGTCATTGTGGGCCACAAGAAATAACGTTAGGGGCCACAAGTTTGAGACCCCTGCTGTAGTGAACCATTTTAGTTACACAGAAAAGCACAAGCAACCATTTACGTTGTGTTTTGCTCAACTGGTACTCATGAAGATCCTTATTTTCACAATCAATTGAACCCTGTTTTTTGGAGGAACGACAGTCTCTTTTTTAATTGTAAAATGGATAATCCAGAATTTAAACAGAGTTAAAGAATGTTAACCAGCAACTATGCAAACCTGAAAATTCTAATTATCTTTGCACACATGTTCATTTAAATCTACTGAAGAAAATTTGGTTGTGAGCCTGTCAGCTGGACAACAGAAATCTTACTGTACATCAAGACAGGAGGCCAACATTATACAATTAAAGAAAACTTCATTATCAATAAATCTAATCAATTGAGACTTTAAAGTAAGCATAACAGAAAGAAAAGTGTGCATATATATAGAACATGCAGCTAGGAAACTAACTTCTATGTCAACTAAAAAGGAAATTATAGTGGCTGTGTAGTTATCAAGACCTAGAAGAAGAACATAATCCAAAATGTATTTTAAATTGTTAATCTTTTACTGCAGAGTGATTGTTGTAGCTCAACAGTCAGCAATGAAACAAGGTTCAATTGAAAGGCTAATTCTGAATTCAGCTACAAAATCATCCAAGAGGTCTAACATTTCAAATATCTTATGAAGATTGTTAATTAAGGGAGAATTTGAATATGGAAATTTAGCAACAATACCCCAAACAGCTTTAGTTCTCTACTGTTTCCCCATTATGTAACGCATTGATTCAAATCTGGATTATGTGTTTTTCTTCTTTTTAGTGACGTACTCTCTTGGATTCTCACCTAGTGATGATCATTCAGATAGGTTCAAGAATTTGTAGAACTGGCAGAATTTGATGGGATAACTTTTCCACATCATTGAAATTTCTACTGAATGGTGTTGGCTGCTGATTGTGCACATACCACAGTGTCTCTACTATTAATGAGAAGCTTGGTTAGGTTTAGCATGTGGTTTTTGTAGTCTGCAGAAGTGACATGACATTGGTTTACGTAGCTCATCAAAGGAAGAATTGTAAGAGAATCTGCTAGTAAAGGTGACACTTGCAAAATGGATGCCTACTGCATTTATCAGTACTTCAAGTGTAAGACAGCACTGCAACATCATCAGTAACATTCGGCCAAGGCATACAAGTAGCAAAGCTATCTTATGAATGAATGGAAGGTATGCACAGAAGGACAGAGTTGACCTAGTGTGAGGTACTTAAAACTTGCATTCCCATATTTCTATAGGTTTGGGACCCTAAAAAAACCCCCAGAACAAACACCTTATAAATTTGGTGTCTGTTGTTGCAAACACCCTAATTTTTAATATCTTCCCAAACTACCAATACAAGCTTACAATTTCAACCCCAACTTAATTAGTTATTTTGTCTAAGAGTATCACCACACTGCTGCATTGGTAGGGATTGATGCAGTAGCATTGACAGACTGGGTCTGTGTAGACCTGCACAGTTGATGGCAGAATGCTCTCCAGCGAACTCAATTAGTCTACTTCCCTGGAAGTAGCAAGGCGGCATCAATGGGACATCATCTCCAGTCAATGCAATGCCATGAGACACCATAGTACATCAACATGATTATGTTGACAAGAGACAGGCAAGCTATGCAACAATTTGCCTATCTCCCATCGCCTCCCACTAACAGTGCAGACAAGTCCAAAGACACGTATCAGCTCAAAACTTTGAATCAATTTTGTTTGTTTTGTAACTGATCCAGCTGAATCTCCCTTTCCAAAATAGCAATAAAGAGACCAACATTTCTGGAACTCAAGTACTGCTATAATGATAGTCGGTGGATATTCTTTAACAGCTTAACAATTCTCACTAGTTGGTCAGCTGCCTAACCCTCCTTTAATACATTTGTCCCTAAATGCCTGAAATTCGTTGTGCTCTCCACTTCAAAATTTTAATTTGTATAAAGGTGAATAGGTTTGAAAAAGTAGATTGAAAGCCTAAAGTTTTCCATGGAAGGAACCTGGACTTCTCTCTTTGGGGGAAACAAAAAAGAAGTCCATTGGCACTTGAAGACTAACAAATTTATTTATTGCATGAGCTTTCATGGGGCAAAAATCCCACTTCATCAGTTGCTTTGAAGATAGAGGAACACCATATTTTGCCATTAAGGCTTGATAAGTTTGCAGTATGAAATGGTAGGTTTGTTGATGAATATATTTTTCCTCTCAAAAAGATCTAGGCACTTCTAGCCTCACGTCAGGTGTGGATCTGAGATGGTGCTGATGCCCTTGAACTCAACCTATCCATGACAACTGCTTTAAGAGACAAATGGGAAAATAAAAATCCCATGTCTTTTGCTGGAACATAATACTTTTTGTTGACTGTTTGCATGCTGTCAAGATCAATAAAGGGGTCTTGCCATGTGAGTCTGGCAGGGCTCAAGAGAGCCTCATTAATAAGGAGAACTAGTCTGTAAAAGTCAGAAGACTGTAAAATTCCCTTTGTTTTTATGGTGTGACTCAGTCAGCTCCTGTAGGTGTATCTGTATTACCTCTACATGCCAATGAGCCAGTTCCTGAAAAAAGTTTAAAGTCACCTGCCAATGACAGTGGAGGAATCGTAGTCTCATCTGGTGATGACAACAATGAGAAATTAGTCGGGGGGGGGTAACTTCCTCAACTTCGGCCTCTTGTTCTCCTTTTGATGGTTCAAGGGACTCAGATACCCTCAATCCAACAGCCAAAGAGTGTCTTCTTGGCTCTTGACAGGCCACACTAGAACTAAAGGAGGCACAGTGTGCATGCGCACATGCCTGCCAAGGGTCCCATTAGGGTCACTGAAAAGGCAGGAAAGGGCCTGGTGGCTGGTATTACAGCTGTCTGTACCAGGGAGGCTGGGCATCACAGGGGAAGTATGGTTGAGGTCCACACCTGAAATGGGTACAGGTGAGAAGACCAGTAGGAGACCACATCCTCTTCCTCACTATTAGTCTCAGTGCTCAAAAAATGGAGGTCCATGGTATTATGTTGCTGGCGAGTCAGTACGAATGTGTCAGACATGGAAAAGTTAGTATGTACCACAAGTCCAGCAGTGTTGAAGGCAACAGTACTGGCTAAAAGTGCTAAGATGTCGCACTGAAAGAGTTGGTGATGTAAACCTATCTGCCAGTGTCTGGTGTGCCAGACAGAACTGATGTCACTGTCCAAATTGAAGAAACCTTCCTCAGGGTGAATTCTCTGGATTTTTTGTCTTGTCAGTCCCGATGATTTCTTGCCTGCATCCATATAGTTCTTAGGCAGCCCAAGATGCTCTGTTAGAGAAGTACAATGAGAGCTTTGGGTATTTAAGATGGCTTTGCTGTCATCCATACCAATCGTATCAAGTAACCTGGAGATCATTTTTAGTTCAGTCAGGGCTTGCTGGAGGATTTATGTGCCCCGCCCTGACCCCCCCCCTTTTTAAGTGGGCCTTGTGTGAGTGTCTCGTGGTTTCCTCAGCTCCCTTAGATGTAAGGGCTGCAGACAAACTTTCTGCCTTCTAAGGTCTTGGTGCAGCTCATAGAATGGTTCAAGGGCCACCCCCATTAGGAGATGCTGAAGTCTCAGTTCTCTATCCTCTCCGCATCCAAGCTTCAACTGTTGGCATAAAACACATTTCTGAAGAATGTAGTTCTTTCCCAGACCATGAATTCACTCAGCGTATCCACTTGCCACCAGAATATAAGCCTAGTGAACTGGGTACAGTCTGCCCAGGGGGTTCCCCCAATTGGGGGTGGGAGGGGTGGGGTTTTTTTTTTTTTGTTTGTTTGTTGTTTCTTGGTAAATAAAGATAGAGTAAAGAAAAGGGAAGCTCCAACAGGTAGCTAAAAATTAACAATTCTAAGTAAGTTAGCAGTCCAGGCAGCTAAAGCTCTGTCTTGAGCTGGGGCAGTTGAGATGGCACCAAGGAGGGTTCGCCTACACAATAATGGCTAGCCTTGTGAAAGAGCATAGAGAATGGTGGGGTGGAACATGTGCAGGCTGAACAGACACTACTACTAAAGTTCTCCAATCAGTAACATAGGGCGCTGACACATCTACAATGGAGCACCCATTGGGACACTACTCAAAGAGCCAGCAGTATACTTCCAATCAGAGAAGTCCACAAGATCAAGAACGCTTGTCCTAATCAGCCTCATGCAGTGATCATACTCATCCTTAGAACAAACAAGTAGTTCTGTGGCACTTTTAAAGACTAACAAATTTATCACATGAGCTTTTGTGGGCAAAACCACTTCATCAGATGCATGAAATGGAAAAAACAGCATGTTAGCTATAAATATATAGATACAGAGAAGCGTTAGGTATAAACTGCTAGCCTATCTGTGCAAAGTAAATAAGCTGTTTTGATTCAACAGTGTGTTAGAGGTAGGCAAGAGCTGTAAGCATGTGTTAAGAGTAATTAAGAAGAAATTATCTTTTGTAATGACTTAGCCATTCAAGATCTTTAGTCAACGAAAGCTCATGCAATAAATAAATTTGTTAGTCTTTAGAAGTGCCTCAGGACTCCTTGTTTGTTTTGCTGAAACCGACTAACAACGCTACCTCTTTGGAACATACACCATGCATCTTTGTCATTTTCACATTGTGCTACTGAGCACTGTGCTCTTAGTTCTACCACCGAAGACCACTCAAGTTTCAACTGGTGCAGACTGTGGCTGCTCACCTCTTATGTGGGCAGGGATGCTGTGAGAACAACTGCTACTCTCAGTGCTATGCAATGATTAGCCACTTGGTTACAAACGTAAATCAAAGTCTATAAGCTGTTAACGAATCCAGGTTCTTGAAAAACTGGCCATTCCCTAATATCTTATTACTACAGGTGGGAAGGTTGAGAGCAACTGAAATTCTTCTGCTCTTTGCTCCTAAGTACGAATTTTTTTTTATAACTTGCATCACAACACACTTGGACCAAGGTCCTTCATCTGTGGAAGGCACTTTGTCATCTTGGTCACTAGAGTCGAGATTTAGTGACCTTCAGAGAATAGTGCAAGATACCTGGTCAAGCTTTTGGTTAATATTTTTATAAGGTATTAAGTAGGGTTTATTGAAATTGCGAACAATAAGCCAAGAATGTAGTGGTTTAACAGTTTTGCCATGAAATTATGTGGGCTTTTTAATTGTTGATTTTAAAGCTGAAGCTCTCCGATGCCATGGCAAAGGTTACTTACTGTAAGATAAAATGTATAAGCAAACATTCTAAAATCAAGACATCACATTACACAGGTGTTTCTAAATTCTCTGGTTTAGCAGAGTTGGTCTGATTCTGAACATTTAGCTGACTAGACAAATATCAATTTGACCACCATGGTCAAATATCGCTAAATATTCCAGCCAGAATGCTCTGATGTAGACAGCAGCCTATCTTTTTTTTGCTTTCACCATAGTGCCATCTGTTAACACGTCCACTTAAGCATCTTGATCAGTGATCACTCACTTCACCACACGCTAATCTTCTAGAAAAGAGATTATATGTATGTGTATTTCTCCTTATATACCAGACCATCAGTAATTTACAAAGCAAAACAAATGAAATAAGTTAGAAGGCACAGTTCTTGCACTGAAAATCATACAATTTAAACTGACTAGACAAATATATAATTTAATTGAAATTACAGTGAGGGAAGGAGAGTAGAGCTCACAGTTATTAATCCTCTTCCCCAAAACAAAAAGATATACAGTTAATAAGCCTCTCCCTTAACATACAAAAAAAATCGCAGCTATTAAATCCAGCACCGGAACTAGGAATTTCAGTGCCCGGGGTGCATCCAGAGCGGAATGTGCCCTTCGAATAAGCAGCGCCCAGAACAAGTGGCACTGAACACGCCCTTTGATTGAGTGGCGAAATGGAGCCACCCCAATCACCTCGCCCTAATTACGGCCCTGAATAAATACCCTTAGAAGTCCCCTTCAAAAAAAGCAAACAATCTACAGTGATTGCTCATAAAAGTCCTCTTCATAATGCCTCTCTCAAACACACACATTTCAACATTTAATGTTTTTCTGAATTAAACTGCTAAGTAACTTGAATTTTGTAGTTAGGCATAAGTTTCTATCTACTGATGGCTAAACCTATTGGAGAACATAAAGCGTTACTGTTTTGTGACTGTCGTTATCATTCTAATAAATCAGTGGTTCAAAATATTTGATCATTTCTGTAAAATGACAATATATGCCCAGTCAATTGACCAACCATAAGTGAAAGTCCTTGAGAACAAGCATCATTTCCCCACAACCCTTTGAGATATCCCTGAAAGGAAGAAGCCCAACCAAATAAAACCAAAATCAAATGTTTGTCAATAGACATTGTACAAGAGGGTGTGGGGGTTTGTGTCTTAGGAGGTGATCAACTTGCCCTTCATGTACTGCTAAACTGAAGAAGCCCTTACTGTGGCAAGTCAGAGGATCAATCTAGTAGTATCAAGAGGCACAACTTGACCAATACAGACAACTGTTGCTCCTAAGGAAGTCACCAAAATGAATACTATTACCAGGTTATCTCCAGGTTGGCAGGAGATAAGAAATGACATCCTGTACAGAGCAATGAATTGGCAAATATTGGGGGGGGGAAGACAGTCCAAACTTTGCTTTAGTCTGTAGAACATACTGACATTTTCAGTGAGTTTATCAAATATATTTCCGTAACTGGCAGCTTCCTCCATACATGTTTGCCAGTAGTCTATGTAAAGATCTGGATGCAAACCTAAGACTGTAATTCACAGGAAATGTTATATCTATAGCTAATGTAGAAGAAAACTGATGTCTGGAAAAGATCAATAACTCCAGACACAAAAGTATTTCTGAAAAGGAGGTAAGGGGAGATCATGAGATAAGACTGCCTAAAATTATTATTTTGACTTCTGCCTCCAAAAACGTCACAGGAAAGTTCAGACATCCATACCCCATCTGTCTCCCTCAATCTAAAAATTCCATCCTCTTTCATCCCCACTTACGAGGAGATCGTGATCCACTGCGTGTGGGAAGAGTTAAGAATAAGCTCCAGCTCAAACAGAGGCCCCCACAATCCTCAATGAGTTCCACACATGCAGGCCGCTAGACTTGAGGAGAGCCAGTGACTTCAGTGGGGCTCATATGGGTCTCATTGCTACAAGTTACAGCTCTGGTTCTGCATACTAAAACCGGCGCCAGAGGATTTCTCAATTAAATGCCTGGGTAAGCCAAATATGAATATCCAACAAGACCAAAATGAAATACAGATGTGCACCCCCCCCCACTGAAGACATTCATAAGCAACCGATAAATAATATTTATCACTTATACAGCCCTTAATATTTTCAGAGTGCTGCACAGGCATTAAACACACCCCAAGCAAACTGTGAGGAAGCATTATCTCCATTTTTCAGATGAGCAAAAAGAGACAAAGACGAAGAGTCTGGTTTTCAGAGATGCTGAGCATCTGCAATTCCAAATAAGAGTTAATGGGAACTGTAGCGGTTCATGACCTGATTTGTCCAGTGTCACACAGTAAAACTGGGATTAGAATTTAAGTTGTTCCTGATACCTAAATGTGCTCTGGAAAATGTTGCCATCTTAAGAAGCACACAGAAAATATATGTAATCTACTCTGTTCAGATTCACTGAGTAAGGTGGAAACAGAAAATCTACAACTAGAAGCCAGTCAGTTTTGAAAAATTTCATTTGGAAGATTAGTCAGCGGCTATCAAACCAATCAACTTGATGCACTTTAACTAGTAAAAGGAGCGCGTCTCCATTTGTTCCCTTTCAAAAAGTGTTTCAAGGAAACAGAGGGCCTCCTGGGAGCACACAAGAAGGGTTACTGCACTCTTGTCCTCTTTGGGCTTGTCCTCACTAGATGAGAGGTGATTTTTTTTTTTTTTTTTAAATGTGTTCACTAGCATTAGCAACATAACAGAAGCAAAGACAAGTCGGGAGGAAAAATGGTCCAACAGCTAATGTGTTAACCTGGAATTCAGAAGAGTCACGATTAGATTCTCTTTTCTTCCATGGGCTTCCGATAATAGGGTTACCAGATACCAAAGGAGGACAGGGAAGTACAAAAGGAGGACACTGGAGAACACAGGGAGAAAATAGAGTATTAATATAATATTCTTTTGTTTTTAGGGGGCCTTGGAATGCTTCCCCCTAAAAACAGGGTGTTCTGGGGCATTCCAGCATTCTTTAACCTAGGGGTCTCAAACTCAGATCACCGCAAGGGCCACATCCAATGTTCCCTGTAAGCTGTGCTGGCGCGCCGCAGCGCAGCCCGCCGCAGCCGCCAGCACACTGCCGGCAGCGAGTCACTCAATAGAGCTCCTGTGGAGAAGGGAGTTTTGAAAACTCCAGTCCAGAGAAGCTCTAATGGAGCATGCCCAGAAATTCTGGGCATGCTCCGTAGAGCTTCTCTGGCCCAGGAGTTAGGGCTGGGCCTTGCCTCGAGTCCAGCCCCAAGGTAAGTTTGTGGGGGCTGGG
>ML682060.1:4248687-4278635 GCA_007922195.1 Podocnemis expansa | reverse complement strand
GCCGGGAGATGGGGGGCAGGGCTGCGCAGCAGGCCCTGTTGGGGGGGGGGGGAGGGGGAAGCGCAGCGAGCAACAGGCGTTGCTTAGCTGCCCTCTGCCCTTAGAGGGAACATTGATGAGGACTAGTATGTTAGCCCAAGGGCCACATCACTGCACCTTTCCATGCAACGACATTGCAAATATTGGTAACAACAGTGTCATTGCAGGCCGCAGAAAATAGCTTTAGGGGCTGCATGCAGCCCATGGGCCATGTGTTTGAGACCCCCACTTTAACCCCTGTAAGTAAAAAGCCAGACAAAATCCTTTATTTTTAAAATGCCTGCCAGAGGGAGGACATGTCCTCTTTTTGCCTGACATCTGGTAACCCTAACCAAAGTGCTCCTAAGTCACTAAGGGCTTGTGTAACATCCCATGGGGCTGCCTGAGATGCCCCCAGGGTTTGTGCTAGAAGATACCAAAGCCTGGAAAGGAAGACAGAGAAGTAGGAGAAGGAGGACATTGGAAGACACCTGGAGAAAATGGAGTATTAATGTAATAAATCTTCTGTTTTTAAGGGGCTCTGGAACGCTTCCTCCTAATAAGGGGGTGTTCTGGGGCGCTCCAGCATACTTTAAGCCATGTAAGAAAGAAGCCAGACAAAATCGTGTATTTTTAAAATGCCTGCCGGATGGCGAACATGAAGGTAGAAAGGAGGACATGCCCTCCTTTCGCCTGACGTGGTAACCTATGTTCCCTCTAAGCCGTGCACGTGTGCACACGCACACAGGTTGTGAAACCCCCCCCCCCAACAAAACGAAGCGTCCACAATAAAACCCCAACAGCGCAAATATTTTTATACTACTTTAAGAAAGCTGTTTCAAGCAGCACGTTTCAAAGAAGGTTTCGCAAACTATAAAATCATTTCCTTCACCCAATCAAAATAAAGCTAACAAACGATTAGTTGCTTTTTTGCACTTGCAAGTTCGACCACACTCACTGGAACGCGCACAAATTTGGACCCCAGTTCCGAAAATGTGCACAAAAAAATTGTTTGCGCACCCAGCCTACAAAAAATTAGAGGGAACAGTGCTAGCCAAGGAGCTCCTGAGCCACTAAGGGCTTGTGTTTGATCCCGTGAGGGCCCCGCAGGGTCCGAGGCGCCGCGCTAGGGGAACCCCTCTGCCGCAGACCGGCATCTTGGCCTCAGCACCCGTCGGGGCAGCGGGTCACCAACACGTACCCTGCCCCCACACGGCGGCCAGGCCGAGGCCGGGCCCGGGCAGCAGCCGCACAAGCGAGCAGTGGCCAGCGCCGACCCCCGCCGCGGCGCCGAGCGGCGGCCCCGGCCCGGCTCTGCGAGGGCGGGGCGGGGCGGGGCGGCGCGTGCCGGGCCCCACCCCCAACGGCCGCTGCCACGTCAGCGCAGCCACAGGAACCGCCGCCGCCGCCGCCGCCGCGCGCCGGTTACCAGGGAGCGAAGAACATGACGAAGTGCGGGGCGCTGCTCGCGCCGTGGCGCAGCATCTCGGCGTTGTAACGGTGCCGCGCGTGCAGGTCGGCCTCCGGCTCCGCGTCGCCCCGCGCCGGGGCCGAGCACAGGAGGCCGCCGAGGAGAAGGAGCAGCAGCGGCAGCCGCTGCCGCCGCACCGGGCCAGGCCGAGCGGAGGCGGCGCGGCGGAGAGCAGCGGCCATGGCGGTGCGGAGAGACGTAGAGAAACCGGCCGGGTCGCGTCGCGGCGACTTCGCCCCGCCCCCTCCGCGCTGGGCCCCGCCCCCTGCCCGGCCTCGCGCCGCCTCTCTGGATTCCAAGGGGGCGGGGCTGAGCGCGACAGCGCGTCGCCCCTCCCCCCGCGGCTCCTCCTCTTCCACCTCAGTCTGCAGCCAACACTGCAGGGAGGAGGGGTGTGTTGCCCCAACACCCCCCCCAGCTGTCAGCTACTAGCAGTGTTATTTTCCAAAGGGATAGCCGTGGTAGTCTAGTCCAGTAAAACAACAGCAAGCAGTTGTGTGGCACTTTAAGACTTCGAAGCATCTGAGGAAGTGGGATCTTCTCCCACGAAAGCTCAGGCAAAAAATAAATCTGTTAGTCTTAAAGTGCCACACAACTGCTTGTTGTTTTTTTACCAGTGTTATACCAATTTAGGGAGCACCCCCCATGCCCCCTCCTAATTTCAAGTTTGGGGAGAGCATTGGCATGGACCCAGGCCTTTCCCCGTCCTCCCTGCCACTTCCCATTCTTACAGCCACTGTCCTGCTCTGGCCACGGCCCCACTTACACCCCATCCTCACACCCTCATTTCTACCACACCTGCAAATGCTCTGCTGCTGCTGCTACAGGCATAAGGTACAAACCAGCAAGCAGCAGAAACTTCTATGCTAGCTTTTTGACCAGGAATCTCAAACTCATATGACCATGAGGACTAGCATGGTAGCCTGAGGGCTGCACCGCTAACACCTTTTCATACAATGATATTGCAAATATCAGTAACAATAGTGTCATTGCAGGGCACAGGCAATAGCTTTAGTGGCAGCATGCGACCCACAGGCTAAGTGTTTGAGTAAAAAAAACAACAAGGAGTTGTGTGGCACTTTAACAGATTTATTTTTTGCGTGAGCTTTC
The DNA here is from genome assembly GCA_007922195.1 of Podocnemis expansa. Classification (NCBI taxonomy): domain Eukaryota; kingdom Metazoa; phylum Chordata; order Testudines; family Podocnemididae; genus Podocnemis; species Podocnemis expansa. The sequence goes on along the minus strand of ML682060.1, from coordinate 4,276,036 downwards.
GTGGGAGAAGATCCCACTTCCTCAGTGTTTGAGACCACTGTTCCCTCTAAGCTGTGCATGTGTACGTGCACACACAGGTCATGAAGCCTGCACCCACAACAAAATAAAGTGCGCACAAAAAAATTCAATAGTGCTGACATTGGTGCTCACAAAGAAATGTTTTTGTGCACGCAAAGAAATTGTTTGCGCACACAGTCTACGAGTAGTTAGAGGGAACATTGTTTGAGACCCTTGCTCTTGAGCCCTGTTGGAAGCAAGGAGTCCTGTGGCACTCAAAGACTAACAGATTTATTTATCAAAGGGGTCTCCAACTCAATCACCCCAAGGGCCGCATGAGGACTAGTATGTTAGCCCAAGGGCCACACCACTGAAGGCTTTTCATGCAACGATATTGCAAATATTGGGAACAATAGTGCCATTGCGGGCCGGAGGAAATAGCTTTAGGGGGTGCATATGGCCTGTGGGCTGCATGTTTGAGACCTCTGATCTATCACATGAGCTTTTATGGGTGAAAATCCCACTTGTTCAGATGCTTTGAAGATGGGGAAAGCTTACACAATGGGAGGAAAATAAATGCAAGGGAGTGTAAGACATGGGATCAGGTTATACAGTAACCAAATGAGAGCAGTTAAGATTCAAACATGGGCAAACAGCACATAGAGGAGGGTGAAGTCAAATCACCTGATGTAATCCTGCTTTCACACTATCAAATCTTCATATCACTTGTAACTCAGCTGTTTCTCTTTGAAATCTTGATTTCCCATTGACTTTCTTGAGCACAGCTATTAACAAGTCATCCATAGAATGATTAGAAAGATGGAAGTGCTCAACAACTGGTTTTTGAGTGTTGTGACTTCAAAAAAAAAAAAAAGCTTCAAAGCATCTGACAGAATGGGATTTTCTCCCATGAAAGCTCATGGGATAAATCAATTTATTAGTCTTTAAGTGCCACAGGACTCCTTGCCTGTTATGTGGAAATCCATGACTGAAAGTACATACCCATCTCCCTTTCTCCATTAACAGGAATGAAGACAAAACCAGTTGTTCATAAAGTGGAGAACATAAACCAGCTTTAGATCTTTGTGCCTGAAAGCAACCTTAAGTGCAGAAGCTCCTTTTCATAATCTCCAGGGCCACTGGGACCAAATACAATTACAGGCATTTAGCCCATATGACTGGTTCACAGGCTCCTGCTGTGACACAGTCCAGAAGGAGGAGAGTCCCACTAATGGGGATTGCTGTTGGGAACAAGGCAACAGATCATCTTTGATAAGTCATGCTGCCAATACCTGTAAACTGCCTGCTCAGATGGTAGAAGAGATCTTCCTACTGGATCAGAGATCCATAGAATCCATATTTTCTGCAGCCCTTAGCCAGCACAGATTTTGAAGGTCCCTCACCACAGACACATAAGAGGAGGGAACAGTGGACCCATGGAATTAATAAAGCAACAATTTTTTGCAAGCACATTTTCCCCTGCTGCCAGGTTGCCATGAGAAAGGAAGATGCCGGTTTTTATGATGCTCCTCTAGGCCTTCCAATACTACTTTTTTTGTACAGAGTTTCAACCATCATTAGATGATATTTGTACCAGGCCAGCCAAGATGATGTTACACAGTTTTGTCCAACACCTAATGTCAAAAATCACTGTTTTACCTACTAGTTTTGTAACAACATAACAGCTGATTTCCGTTATCTCTTCAGGCTAGTAATATTAATGAAAAAAGTCAGCACTAGTAAAATACAGGTTGGTTAGTTTAGTTGTGCTCTTTTCCTGGCAGATTATTTGGCAGAAGAGCATAAAACTATGTTTTTCTAACACAGAGAAAACTATTACTGAAAAATAATTTTTGCAGCCAAAATGGTGATTGTGATTAAAAATAGATCTTTTCACTATAAAAATACATTCCACACTAAGAATTTTAATCTTGCCATCATCTAAACAGCAATATATTATTTTGTACTTGTATCAGAGGCTCTAAAATCCTTTATAAATATAGCTTCACAACACCTCTGTGAAATAGGTAAATACCCCCAATTAACTGATGGGAAAACAAAGGCACAGAGAGGTTAAATGATTTGCCTAAGAGCATCTCTACACAGACTTCATACAGCAAGTCAGTGACAAAGCCAGAAATAAAACCCATTTTGCCAAACTCCTAACATTTTTGTTGCCTCACTCCTAATCTCCTTACATTCCTGTTGCTTCTGTCTTGCATCTTACTGTTCTTACAGCTTTAATGCCACCTCCTTTGAACAACTCCTCTGAACATACTTTCCTCTCCTACTCTGTCTAGCCTCATCTACTGTCTCCCTGACTCCTCAAGATCCTCCTTCTTTAATTGACACTAGCTCTTATTTTTTAATCACACAGCCTTATCTTCAGTGACTTCAACTGCCACCTCAAATGTCCTATTTGACCTATTAGCCTCTTACATCCTTTTCAGGGATTTCCCTAACACTCCCCTTACAACCCCCCCCCCAAATTTCCCAACTGCCCCCCAGTCATCAGCTAGTAACACTGTTATACCAATTCAGTGAACACCCCCAATACCCCCTACACCCCTCCTAATTTCAAGTCCTGGGGAGAATACTGATCCTTTTGATTTTTAAAGCTGAATCATTTTAGCAAAGTAGAGCTAAAATGCTAAAGTGGTCATGTGCTTGACTTTGTCATCATTAAAGGCTGGTCTTTCAGCATCTGAGGGCTCTCTCTGCTCACCACCATATCTGTCCTGCCTCTCACTTTTCTTCCCAAACTTTCTGTGAGCTGTAATTAGATCTGAACTATGCCTAATATGCTAGCCTTGTGCCTGTCTGGAATAGGGACCAACCATCTTTCCAGATCGTGGAGTTCATTAATGGAAGCATCTGCTAAGTCAGTGTGCAGGACTTCTTGCAGGGATGAGCTCTCTCATTAGTGTAGGCAGTGTCTTCACTAAGCACTACACAAGCTCTGTAAGTGTAGACGAGCCCTAAATTCCACATATAAACATGGGCTTCTTCCCCTGACCTAGTGTCTCTTGCAAAAGCCAGTCCATTCCCTGCCATTCTCACTCCCACAGCTCTCCAGCTTAAGGAGAGTCTTTCTGCTCTCTTCTGTCAGACCTTTCCTCCCTTTAGCAGACTGGCTTCAGCTTACTTCCTACAGGATTGTGCTCCTTTTACTACCTCTCAGGGAACCCTGGAAGAGATGTCTACTCCCTTTCTCCTCTTCAGCCTGGCCTCAGGCTTCCTGTTACATCTAAGCAGGTCTGGCACTGAGTTACAATTGTCAGGCTCTCAGGTCAAGCCATCTTGTAAAATACATGACCCAGATCTAACCTTTGAAGAAAATGCAATTGTAGTGTTACAAGTAGGCTAGAGCTTTGATATGCATGTGAATCTATAGTGGTTGCTTGATGATCTTTACATGTATCCTGTTAGAGGTTAGCAAGGTGAATGAACTGCTTCCCTATCTGTTACCATCATTCTATTGGAAGGGAACATTAACATCTAAATGGACCTTTGATGTACCAGTGTAAACTGTGTGTTACTGGTGCTAATGCAGCAATTTACCTGTGGTGCCCAGAAGGTAAAGGTTTTACTTCAGAGGACAATATACATTGCTATTCTCCACTTAAGAAAGTACCTGGGAACTGTCATCAAAGCCCACATGAAGGAATGACTGGCAAATGCCCACCTTGCTATTATAATTATAAAAGGAAGTTGGGAACATAAACTTGGACAGATGTGAGATAAAAACATTCTCAGGGAAAGTTTGGGCTGCAGGACTGAGATCCCAGCCAGCCAGCACCAGCGTGGAAATCACTTTGCTAATTTTCATGGGAGAATTAGAATAAACTCTGCACCTGGACTATTTGGTCTCTATTCCTTTAAACTGAATTTCTAACAACTGAAGCCGTGAAATAAGGACTCAAACCCATCTAGGTATTGGATTTACGCCTAAGACCTGCAGACTTTGAATTCTGCTGGAAACCTGTACTGGACTTTCAAATCTATCTATATCTATATATAAAATTCCCCTCTCACCCCTATGGGTGGTATGTGTCTTCCTCAACCTCGGGTCCTCTACCAGAGGCCTGGGAGTTTGAGGGTTCTGCGCAGTATCTTAGCTGTTCCTAGCACTGCACTCTTCTGGACAGAGAGCTCTGATGTTGTTCCTGGGATCTGGTGGAGCCACTCTCCCAGCTTAGGAGTCACAGCCCCGAGTGCTCCTACCACCACTGGGACCACTTTGGCCTTCACTTTCCACATCCGCTCTAGTTCCTCTTTCAGGCCCTGGTACTTCTCCAGCTTCTCATGCTCCTTCTTCCTGAGGTTGCTGTCACTTGGCACTGCTACATGTATCACCACCGCTGTCTTCTGGTCCTTGTCTATTACCACGATGTCTGGTTGATTGGCCAGTACCCGCCTGTCCGTCTGGATCTGGAAGTCCCAAAGAATCTTAGCCCTGTTATTCTCCACGACCTTCTGTGGGATCTCCCATCTGGACTTGGGAGGGTCTAGCCCATACACTTTGCAGATGTTCCTGTACGCAATGCCAGCTACTTGGTTGTGCTGTTCAGTGTATGCTGTTCCTGCCTGCATCTTACATCCTGCCACTATGTGTTGGACTGTCTCTGAGGCCTCTCTGCACAGCCTGCACCTTGGGTCCTGTCTAGTGTGGTAGACCCCTGCTTCAATGGATCTGGTGCTCAGTGCCTGTTCTTGTGCTGCCATGATTAGTGCCTCAGTGCTGTCTTTTAGTCCAGCCCTTTCCAGCCACTGGTAGGATTTCCCAATGTCAGCCACCTCAGCTATCTGTCGATGGTACATCCCATGCAGGGTCTTGTCTTGCCATGGCACATCTTCTGCTTGATCTTCCTCACATGTCTGCTGCTGCTGCCTCAGGCATTCTCTCAGCAGCTCATCTTTGGGTGCCATCTTACTGATGTACTCCTGGATGCTCTGGGTTTCATCCAGGACAGTGGTTTTGACACTCACCAAACCCCGCCCGCCTTCTTTCCGGCTGGTGTACAGTCTCTGGGAGTTGGATTTGGGGTGGAAACCTCCGTACATTGTGAGGAGCTTCCGGGTCTTCACATCGGCAGCCTCCATGTCCTCCTTTGGCCAGCTCACTATCCCGGCAGGGTATCTGATGACAGGCAGGGCATACCTGTTGATGGCATGGATCTTGTTCTTCCCATTGAGCTGGCTCTTCAGGACCTGTCTTATCCTTTGGTGGTACTTGGATGTTGCTGTCTTCCTTGCCTCCTCATCATGGTTCCCATGTGACTGTGGGATGCCAAGGTACTTGTAGCTGGTCTGTATGTCTGCTATGTGGCCTGCTGGTAGTTCCACCCCATCAGTCTTGACTACCTTCCCTCTCTTTACTACCATCCGGCCACACTTCTCCAGTCCGAATGACATCCCAATATCCTCACTGTAGATCCGTGTCAGGTGGATTAGCGAGTTGATGTCTCGTTCATTCTTAGCATACAGCTTGATGTCATCCATGTAGAGGAGGTGGCTAATGGTAGTTCCACTCTTGAACTTGTATCCGTATCCAGTCCTTGTGATTTGTTGGCTGAGGGGGTTCAAGTCAATGCAGAACAGCAGCGGGGACAGCGCATCACCTTGGTATATGCCGGACTTGATGGCCACTTGTGCAAGCTGTCTTGAGTTGACTTCCAGTGTTGTCTTCCACAGTCCCAGTGAGTTCTTGAGGAAGGTCCTTAGTGTCCTGTTGACTTTGTATAGAGCCAGACATTCACAGATCCATGTGTGCGGCATTGAGTCGTAGGCTTTCCTGTAGTCAATCCAGGCTGTGCTCAGAATGTGGGCTACTGGAACAAACCATGCATGGACGAGACAAGGCTCTATATATGTGGTGATTTTAACCCCTTAACAATACTCTTAAAGCCTTTCTTTCCTTGTATAATAAACCTTTAGTTTTAGTTACTGAAGGATTGGCTGGCAGTGTGATATTTTGGGTAAGAGCAAACTTATACTGTTCTGTTAATGTGGCTGATCCTTTGGGGTCAGGAGAAACCCTTCTGGGTAAAGAATTTGGAGTTTTAAGTAACTTCACTCTTCACCAGACCCACTGGCTGTACTGGGGACTAGGGGCTGAAATGCAGTAAATGGAGGTGAGTATATTTTATGGTGGCTTCTTGATATCCAGTGTGGGGGATCACAAGCATTGTTTGTGACTGGGTGGGGAGTTTATCTACAGGTAACCCACCAGTGCTGGGAGAATCTGCTCTCCTTTCTGTAGCTTGCCCTGATCTGTGCATATTCAGGTGGTTATCCCAGGAGGCCCAGGTCACAACAATCATCTACTCTATGATCAGGGATTTATTCCCTTCACCTGGAAGGGTGGGCTGAGCCCAATGTAGGACGCATCTGAACCCCAATCCCTTAAAGAGCCAGCTCTCCCTATAACAGTCCCATTCTTGGAGTCATACATGCTAACAAAACCTAACATTTCAATGTCAACTCATGTATCTTTCACACCTCCCTCTTCCCCAGACTATAACATTCTCCCCTTGAATGATCTCTTTCCTAAGACCTTTCCTTGCTAAGACTTCTTCTCCCTACAAATATGTTCCATCTGATATCTGCAAAGAAGCCACTTCTATGTTCTTTCCTTCACCCTGAATCACCTCTTTGTTTGAACTCGCTCTCTCTTCAAGTGCTGTCTCTGGGTTGCTTTCCTGTGACTTTTGGTTACCTGACTCAGCTCTGGCCAGAGTCTTGAAAAAAGAGTGCTGGGACACGAACATGAGGCCAAGGACCAAGCACTCTGTTACAGTGCAAGGACATGGGTGCCTTCATGGCAGAGAGCACAGGGGGTGAAAAGAGTTTAACTGGGACCCTCTGAGTCAGATGTCTGCATAATAGCTCACCAAAGGGTGGCATTTGGAGTCTACTGCGAGCCAGTAGTACCCTTGTGGTCGTAATTTGAAATGCGGGTACAGATAACATTTTTATGAATGTAGTTTGTCATGTGCTTAAATTTATATGAAAGAGTATCTACCAAAAGTCTCATTATACAATGTGATGAATTGCTTAGCTGTGCTTGTTTCCCCAGTGATAACCCTTGCACGGTTTTATAGTAAATGCAAGTGAGGGTGAATGAGTGTGTTGCGCTGGGAGTTGTGCAGGTGGCAAATGAGGGATGTGTAGTGTGGTTAGGGATATATTTATTTTGGATTAGTGTGTATACTGGTTATGTTATGCTAAGAGACTTGTGTGTATAGGTTGTGCTACCATGTAGGCCATTGTGTTTTATGTCTGGGTGTGTGTGCTGGGGTTATTGTATGCACTGGCTGTGTTGTAATGTGGTTAGCTGTGATTACTTGTGGTTGGACGTTGCGGTTGGAGAGTTGTGCTGAATTGTGTTGGGGGCTGTGGATTTGTGGAGGTGATGAATAAGGGGTGGTTGTATTGATTGCGAGAGCTATTGTGGCTAGGGATTTTGTTGTGTGTGGGTTTTGCTTGGAGATTTGTGCTGATTAGTGTGAGCTACAAAGGAGAGGTTTAGCATTATTGTGTGTGCTGGTTGTGTTGTTTTGTGGGTGGTTGTGAGGAGCTGTGGCAATTGGGTCAAATAGTCCACCACCTGAGCAGTCACTCATACATGCAATGAAACTGTTGGATGCAAATTAACTATAGAGTAAGGTGGTTGCTGACTTGTACCTGACATTACAATGGTTTAGGATTCTCAGCATGGTATCATGACACGCTCTCAACCTGGAATTTTATGTAGATTGTATAATCATCTGATTCACAGATGGTCCTGCCATGAGTGCAGGGGACTGGACACAATGACCTCTCATGGTACCTTCCAGTTTCTATGATTGTGCCATTAATCTTCTGCAAAAACAGACTATTACATTTGAAATAAACCATACCTTAATCCAGTCACATACCACTAAACAGCAGTTGCATGTCCACAATATCTTCAAATAGCACTTCTGTCACCTAAACTAAATTATATGTCTATCTTGTAGCATGGATTCTCAAACACTTCCAGATGTGGACCACACCTTGTCAGATAGTCTGTCCTGTGAAGGCTTCCCCTCTTATTCACAATGTCACAGACAACTTCCCCTCTCATTTACAATCACATAACATCCCATTGCCAGCTACCTGAAAAAGTAATATTGGTATTTTCTTTTTAATAATTTAGTACTTAATAACTATCTTCTTTTAATATGGTTTAGCAGCTGGAAATGAGAACGCTCAGCACCATGTGACCAGCCAGCTCTTGGCAGACCACCAGCAAATGTACCTCATTAGTCTATAATATTCCTTGTATTCCATTTGTCTCTACTACTACTATTCTTTTTCAATCTAATTAACTGGTAATTTACCCTGTAGAAACAATTCTATTAATCTATATTTTCTGTACTACTTATACTTTTTTTCTTTAATTATCAAGGGCATTTGCTAAAAACAGAATAATGTTTTCCTAAGGTTTCTTCTGATCCTGATGTGTATTCTCCATTAGAAGTTTCAATTGTTTCTGAAATCACATGGTATCAGCAGATAATGGTGACTTCTGAAAGTATGTAAGCAAAATAGAGAGAGGTCTTTAAGAATAAATGTCCGTTAGTTTAAGACCCAGAGTGGTCAAGTGTAATTTTGCAGTTTTTTCTATTAATGATGGACACATTTAATAAAATATTTAGACCTAAGCAAGTGGTGTCTAAGGAAGCAATGCATAAATATGCTATTGGTTGTGATGTTCAGTTTTTAAAAGGGAAAAAAATAACATTTTTGAAGTGGCTCTGGATCCTGTTTCAAAATCAGCCTTCACGGTCTTTTCTTTCAAATGGAAACACAGACACATATTTGATTTACCAAAAACTATACATTTTCCCATCAATATCATCTCCTTTTTCTAATTTCACACTATTTTGTATTTTTATATATATATTCTTCTAGACTGAGTAAGAACTAGGTACTTTCCTTTAATATATATTAGGTTTCTGTCAATTCTAATCGGTTTCAAAAGATTGTGCCTAGATTTATCTGATTTAAATAATTGTTCTCTGTTAGCAGGCATTTAGAGCCACTGTACAGCAGCTGCTAAACACATTGTATCTGGCTTTAAAAAGTAGACAACACATGTAATCACAGGAGCATCACTGTGTTATAGCTGGTTAGGCACAATGACACAATTTCAATTGTAACATAGCATAATACTGGGAAGAGGCATGCAGAAGCAACCAGGTGGTAATATTACAAATACCTACAATGGGTGTATTCTTAAGCAGGGCAACAGAAGTGGACTGTGCTCTAGTGGAATGGGCAGTCAATTTAGCTACACTCCAGAAGTTTTGTAACATGCCAAAACGCACGCTGAGACCAATTTCAATAGTCTTAGGGTGGAAACAGTAGTGACAGCATCAGTAACAGCAGCCAAGTTGGGACTGGCTACAGCATCAGCAATGAGAGAAAGATCCCCTCTTCAGGCACTAGGGAGTATACCGGTCCCTAAAGAAAATCCCGCTCAGGAGAGGGGATTCAGGTTCTTCTGGTATTTGAGGATCTTCTTGTGAAAAGCATCATCAGTACCAGCAAAGCAGGGCACTGGGTATCTAATTGCAATGCAGTACCATGGATGTTATGGCTGAGCAATCTCCATAGTCCTTATGTCCATTACCTGCAGAACTGAATGCTGGGTACGAGTTGAAAGTGATTTTTTCCTGGGAGTTCCTGTGTCTGAGAAGAGTCTCAGAGCTGGTGCTCAGTGAGGCTGTTTCTTGAGAGGCTTCACAGAGCATGAAATGATGATCTTCACTGGTATCTTGGTAATGGAAGAAATAGGAGTCTTAGCAGTACCCAGAAGTGGATACAGGGTCTTCTTTCTCCATGACTTTTAGATTTGCAATTCCTATCTTTGGAACACTAGCGAGGGATCTAATTCTTTTTTTCCTGTAAGGTTTTAAAATCTCTGAAGCAGCCTCTTGATCTCAGCTTGTGGGCAGTGGAGCCATAGAAGTTGCTGGGATGCTCACGTGGAATAATGCTGACGTACGAGGGGGGAAAAAAAAAATCAGGCTCCAAAATAATAGTAGTACCACATTGCCAGAAATGCTCCATAAGCTGCATCCTTAAGCCTGTCTTCCCTCTGCTTCATAGACCTGTTTTTAAAGCCAGTTGAGATGTTACATTTCGGTGGCATGTGTGAATCTCTGAGACAGTGGAGGCTCCTGGAATGGCCATCACTAAGGGGAAGGAACTGTCAGGGTTTGAAGCGTGGAGTATTGGAGCACATCCTGAAAAGAGAAAGCCACGAAGAGAGGCCTAGAGAAGAATGTGTGTGTGTGTGTGTGTGTGCGCGCGCACGCGTGCGCGCACATTTTGGGGAGGGCCGTCCTCAAAAGCACCCATCGTGTACAAGAAATTAATAAAGTAACAAATAAATTAAATTACAATAAAAACATAAGATTAAAACAAGTGAACTGGCTCAACTTGAAGGTAATGGATACTGACACGCTCCATCTCTAGCCCCAGGCAGTAGAGAAGGAACTTAAGTAGCAATGGGTCCATCCTCCCCTACGTGCCTTTGGATCAGAGCATGAGAATACATAGGACACATGCATGACACTGGTATGAAAAGTCTTCCACAGAAAGCATATGGGCACACACTTCTAAAGTGGTGATACCATTAGGGACAACTACTTGAAGAAGAATGCTAGTTATATTAATCAGTGACATTTATATCTCAGATTTATGCTATAACTTCCCATTTACATCTCAGATTCCAATTTACATTCCACTTTTGCAATAATCTATAGCTACTCTTCTAAAAATGAAAAACTCTTGTGCTTCACCTAAGAGATTTCCAAAGTCCATAGTGGAGTATATTTTATTTTGACAGCTGCCCCTTGAATCATAAACCATGATCCCTGAAGAGAGATAGTATGATGTAATTTTAGTGACAGCACAATTGTCATTCATCTAGAAAGAAGGATCTTGTGATCTCAATGGAAAAGAAGTGATACTACCATCTGTAAGCTTATAAACCACTTTACTCAGTAATTTGTACCTTTCATGAAGGGCTGAGAGTGGAAATTACTGCAAGCTGTTGAATTAAATGACATCATTTTGCCACCCACAAAACATGAGTTTGACAGCCTAGAAGATGGTACAACAATGGGAAAGCACAATCTAATAATACGTGTACACTTACTTTTGTTTCTAGTGAAAATAGGGGTTTTTTAGGATTACAATTTTCACCATCAGTTGTTCTCCACTCCTGTGGAATTCTGATCTTTATGGTGAGCAATTAAAGTCTTCTGAGGTCAGTTTCAACAGCTGCTCTTGGTTGACTATTGAATGGCAATTTGTGATGGCTGGAGCTGGCAGCCTCTCTAGAGTTGTCACAACTATTTAGCCTCTTATGATTACATCTAAGGATATGGAATTGGCCTTCAGGTATTTATTTTAGTCTCAGTTGTAATTTACTGCACTCAAGTTGATAAACAGGGTCTTTCTTTATATAGTTTGATGTTGTGTACAGAGAATAGCATAATACAGATTTGGAGATTTCATGGATCATAAAAAGGTTCCTGTCTATTAACTTTACAGCTGTTTGATGATGGAGTACTAGAGAATGTTTTTTCCATGGTTGAATTCTCTTCCATTACACTACACACACCCTGTTAAGTGACCTGCAGCTGCTTTTATCTGCCAATACTGAATTCTGGCCCATTGTGGTACTTGGCACATTATTGTGCCCTCTGTGATTTTTCAGTGTACCCTAAATAAAATGGAAGGGAAAGAAACTAAGGCAGTGGGTATGAATAATTATATATAGATAACCCTATGATATACTCAGAAGGTGAATGAAATTCAGAAAACAGTGCTTGTATAGACAGTTACTCACTCATAGTTTCTGGCTGACTCCACATGCAGAAAACTGGCTTTAATTATTTTTTAATCAGCACTTTCTTTCTGCACTAGCCAGTAGCCTTCTAGTGGTTCATAAACAGTCTGCTATAAATATCCACCCAAACAGAAGTGTCTCTCTAATGCTGCATTTTCAAAGCCAACTACAATTAGGAGACCAAAACTAGCATCCCTCACCCCCCCCCCCACCCTTCATTCCTCTTTCTTCACAGAAGCATCATTGACCTTTGGTAAAGGAGAACCAAGATTACGGCTTACAATAATTCTAAGGGATGTGGTTACCATTACTGAATGCTCATCTAACACCCTACAGCATATCATCGAAGACCTACAAACTATCTGTGAAGATGATCACTCACTCTTTCAAGCTTTGGGAGGTAGGCCAGTCCTCCCTTACAGGCAGCCCCCCAAACTGAAGCAAATATTTACCAGCAACTACACACCATAGAACAGAAACACTAACTGAGGTACCTATCCCTGAAAAAAAAAAAAAAGAAAAGAAAAACTGCACCCGTTGTCAACTCTGCTTGTATACCTACTCTAGTAACACTATAACAGGATCACTAAATCAGTCACTCCATCAGGGGCTCATACACCTGCAATTCTACCAATGTAGTATATGCCATCATGTGCTAACAATGCTCCTATGCCATATACATTGACCAAACTGGACTGTTTCTACACAAAAGTCTAAATGGACACAAATGAGACATCAAGAATGGTGACATTCAAAAGCCAGTAGGGGAGAACTTGAATCTCCCTGGACACTATAGCAGATATGAAAGTTACCATATTTCAGTTAAAAAAAAACCAAAAACTTTAAAAACAGACTTCAGCATGAAATGAAAAAGCTGGAATTCATATGCAAATTTGACACTATCAAACTGGGCCTGAATAGAGACTCTGAGTGGTCAGCTTACTACAAAAAGTAATTTTCCCACTTTAAACATTCTCACCTTCTCATGAGCTGTGGTTAATGGTTTACATCTGCACTGTTTGAATTGAATTGCTCTTGTTACCTCACCATTCATGCACGTCCCTTGTACACTGCAGTTTTCTTTTCATACACCTGAGGAAGTGGGTTGTAATCCACAAAAGTCTATGTCTTAATAAACCTTTTAGTTTTTATATGTGCTACAGGACTCCTTATTTGTTTTGCTGAAATAGACAAATGAAGCTACCCCTCTGGAAGATAGGAGATGATGAACTACTCAACAAAAATTCTAACTTTGACGAGAAAAGAGGTTAGATCATCTAAATATTGGGCTAAAACCCCTGAGCAGTACTTAGTACAAGAGAGTGGCTCCAAGTTATACTGGCTAGAATGGTTTCTTTGGGACTGCTTCACTAGCCAGGGCTTGCCAGTGTGCAATGGACTTCAGTTATGCCTCCAGATCTCAAAAAACAGTCATCAGTGAGGAATTATGATTGAATGGGGGTATTTCCAGTGGGACTCCATCAGAATTGGTACTAGGCCCAACACTTGCAACATTTCAACATTTACATCAGTGATCAGAACTAAAATATAAAATCACTGCTGAAAAAAATCTGAGGATGACATAAAAGATTGGCAGAGTGGTAAACATTGATGAGGACTAGGCAGACATACTGAATGATCTGAATTGCTTGATGAGCTGGGCTCATTCAAGCAACATGCATTTTAATGCAGCCAAATGCAAAGTCATACCTCTAGGAACAAGGAATGCTGGTCATACCTCTAGATTGGGGGTATGGAAACATAGTCCGGGAAGCAGTGATCATGAAAAGGATTTAGGGGGTATAGTGGACAGGCAACTCAACAAGGGCACTCTGGGAGAAAGGACAAAAACAGTCTTTGGATGTATAAATAGTGGAGTGTAAGCAACTGCAGCACTTGATGCATCTGGAGAGCACCTCCTGGTGGTGTTTCTAAGGAATTATGCTCAAGTGTTCCCCTTCAGGTGATCTGTGCTCCACCTCTTGACATGCCAACTTCTGTCCTGAGTCCAGTTCCGGGATTGTAGTCCTCGGGCTAAGCCCAATAGTCCACCCCTTCCAGGGTACCAGCCACTAAAACAGTCTATGGCCCAGCTCACTCTTGTCCTGGCCACTAAAACAGTCAATGGCCAGTGAGCCTGTGCCACTCCTGGCACACTGGGGGAGCAGAAAGGGGTCTGGGCCTGCCCACTTCGCCAGCCCTGGCCCTGGCCCAGGGACCCTATGTGCCTCAACTGAGGCCTCCACCTCCCTCCAGTCTCTCCACAGTCCATATAACCCCCTGGGCCACTTCCCCGCAGCCCCAGCCACATGCAGTCTCATCACTGGAGTCCCGCCTCCATCTGCTCCCTGGCTCCTTGCCGCCAGACCGCTTCCCCAGCCACTGCTGTTGTCCGCTCCCTTGGGATCCCCGGCCCAGATCAGCGCCAAGGCTTGCTCCCACTCAGAGCTCTCCAGGGTGCTGACTCCCTCAGCCAGCCTGCTACGCAGAGCACCTTCTCTTAGCAACTCCCACTGCAGACTGCCCCTAGCTAGCTCTGCTGCCCTACTTTTATATTGGTAGCTCATGCCTGATTGGCTAGTGCTATACATGGGCATGCACATGCACACACGCACACCCCTTTTAACCCTGTGTGTGTAGCCGAGCCACTGCACTGCTACAGGGAGTAATGAATAGGGTAGGAGGTGATTTTACCTCTGTATAAGGTATTAAGAAGATTGATATTGAAATACTGTGTATAGTTCTGATACCCATATTTTTTAAAGGATGCTGAAAAATTGGAGGGTTCACAAAAGAGTCACCAAAATGATTCAAGGGCTGGAGAAAATGCCTTATAATTAAAAACGAAACTAAAGCTTTTCTATATGGTGCATTAGTGAACACCACCATATTGCATAATGTCTGTGTAGACCTGCTTGGTGCTCACTAAAAGTTTTCTAGTGTGCATTTATTTAGTCCTATTTTGAACAGTATGATGTCAACATGCAATAGGTAACTTTTAGTGGATGCCAAAAGGTCCACAAGGAATGACATGCTTGTGCACACTACAATTCACACTCCAGCTGATGCACATGTAGACAAAGCCTTGAAGAGCTCCATCTGTTTAGCTTATGAAACAAAGATTGAAGGGTGACTTGATTACGGTGTACAAGTACCTATCTGGAAAGAAATGCTGGGTATTAAAGGGCTTTTTAATCTAGCAAAGAAAGGCATAAATAGAACCAACAGCTGGAAGCTGAATCTGGACAAATTCACATTAAAATAAAGGACACACTTTTAACAGTCAAGGTGATCAACCAGTGGAACAAACTACCAAGGAAAGTGATGGATTTTCTGTCTCTTGATATATTCAAATCAAGATTGGATGCCTGTCTGGAAGATTTGCTTTAGCCAAGTACAAGTTATTGGGCTCAATACAAGGGTAACTAGGTGAAATGTAATGTCCAGAGATATACAGGAGGTCAGACTACATCATCTGTTGGTATCTTCCAGCCTTAAACTCCATGAATCTTTCTATAGAAATATGAGCCTACACTGGAACTACATAAGCTATCATTTTAAATTGAGTTTGAGTATTAACATGAGCAAGAGGCTCAGAACACGTGGCCAAAGGAAGAAGATCATGAGAACAAAGAGGGTTGAAAAAAATTTAAAGTGACATTGGAAATATCAATATTATCTTACTATTGATGGTCTGAGCTGAAGTAACAAAAATATAGAAAGCACAGTTGCATGGGCACCAGGTGAGGAATTCAGTCATAAGATCCCCTTTTTGGTCTTTGGCTGAAGTCCAACCACCAGTTGTTTGTTATTGGGTATAAAAAAGCAAGGCTTTCAGAAGTTTTTCTGTCACAGTTTTTTCCTTATCTTGTTTGGAATTACATCATAATGGGAAGGAATATCTGAGATCTGATTCTGTGATGAGTATTTTGGTCAATGCTTGTAAGTATATTGCTGTTAAGATATAAAATAAGTGTTTATATGCTTGTACTGGAATGTTGCATATACTGGTAATTAACACTAAGTGGTTTTTGGACTAATAATGAAATACTTGAGTGGAAGCTGAGTCATCATAAACCTTAATAAACTTAGAATGGAAATTATTTCCAATAGCATAGTTGGCTTAGGAATGCCGTCTATGCCTGGGAGGAAGTGGGAGAGATGTAGGCAATATAGAGGTATTTATACTAGCTTTATACCACCAAGATTGCCTTACAGGAGAGGAATAACCAGCCGCCCTGATAAGGTACTTCACCTTACCCTGAGAAACCACGGATCAAAATCTAGTTTCTTGTGTACAAAGAAGGAATAAGATTTTGACACTGACTGAATACCTGGGATAAAGGGAGAAGGAAGATTCCAAGATGACTCAGAGGTTACAGATCTCAGTGACAAGGAGAAGGGTGGTGTGTTCCACAGTGAGAAAGAACATGGAGAGCAGAGAAGTTTGGAAAGAATGATAAGAAGCTCAGTTTTCAGTTTCTAGTGAGACATTCAAGAATGAGAGACAGGTTGAAATGAGCATTTGGATAAAGAGGGAGGAAGGGAGATAATCAGAAGCAGAAAGATAGACTTTTGTCATTGGCTTAGAAATGGTAGCCAAAGCCATGCTAAGGGATAAGTACACTCAGGTAGAGAAAGAAGAAAAATACAAGGTCAGAACTAGGTAGGACCTTCCACCCCTGAAAGTGGGAGAGTGAAGGATGAGCATCCATTAGAAAAGATGATAAAGAAGCAGACAGCAGGAGAAATGAGAGGATACCGCACAAAATTCAAAGGATGACAAGTTGACGAGGAAGAAAAAGTGATCACACAGTTTCAGCAGCAGCAAACAAATATTCCAGCACTTCTTTGAAAAGGGAAAATTGTCCAGTTGCTGTTTGGAAGCCAGTACAACTGTACTTCTGAGCAATGATAAAAAGAAGATTGTAGATCATTCTGACCAGTCTCATTAATTAAGTTAGACAATAAAATACTGAAAGAAAAATCAGCTTTTAGTGACCCTACTACTATCAAATCACATTGACCAAACTAGCTTTCCTCCAGGGAAAGCAACAAATCATAACATTTGGTGAATATGAAACATAATTGCATAATACAAAATGATTAACAGCATCTTTCTATCATTAGACGCAGAGAGACCTTCTCATCATATTTTTTTAGGATTATTTTTTCTGTAGTATTGGAGAACTTCAATTTTAGACATCAATTTATATCTTCCATTAACTATTCCACTGCTAAGTGCATTCCTGTATCTGAACAGGTTCCAAACAAGGATTTTCTCTTTAAGGAAGAGCACAAAGCAAAGCACTCTTCATCATTTCTTCTGTTTGCTCTATGCATTGAGGTTCTCCAGAGAATCATCGCATCACAATCCATGATAAAGAATGTAAAATTTCTCTTTTTCTTGACAACAAACTTAAGCCTCTCTTCAGTTCCTTAAAGAAGCTTACAGAGCTCATCTAGTTTTCATGTAAATATGACAAGATCAGAGACTGCTCAGTCAACTATTCAGTGGGACTGTTTAATTTGCCTTGTTTCCTGATGTTTCTGTGTGGGACCCAAATACATAACTCCTCTATTTATACCAAATGCTAAACTTGTAAGCCATTTTATATACCATTAAAAGAAAGCATAAGTCACCATTATCTATGTTAGGCCCAGCCTACTTGACAAAAACTGAATGTCCTTTCTTGAGTGTTGCAGTACCCAAAGGTCCACCTAGTATTTATAGCAAAAACAGGTTGCTGAGACTTTAAAGATAGAAAAAAGCTAGAAATTCTTTAACTAATTCACAGAGGTGGATTAACAACCCCCTCTGCATGGAGCACCAGGTCACCCCCATCTGGTGGCCTCCCGAGCCTGGGGACTGGCCCCCCATCATGGTGGTCTGGGGCCAGAGGCTGCTCTCTACCCTGGCCCTGGGCCGGCTGATCTGATCCCAGGAGCGGTGGGGCTGGCTGGTGTATGGTATGGCTTCTGGTGTGATCCTCCAGGGCCACAGGCCTTCAAAGGCCTTGTCAGAGGCTCTATAGCCCGTCAGCCAGCCCCACCCCCGCAGAGTAGAGCAACTGCACACTGGCCTATCCCACCTCCTGGGTGTGGAGCAACTGGACCAGGGAAGGGATGGAAGCATGGAGCCCAGCCTCTGACCCAGAGCAGCCCCAACTCTTGCGGTGCCAGATGGGCAGGGCTCTCCTAGTCAGACATGAGCCCGTGCAGTAAACTGCCCCTGGTAATTCAATATTTTTTATTGAAGAGATTTACTTTTTACAATAACTCAAAGCAACAGCCCGACTTGCTAAAGCACTGAACCGGCATGTTTATTTTTTTTTTATTCCTTTCAGCCTAATTTATGGGAAGACAACTTGCACTCTCAAGAGATCAGACAACATCCTATCCTAGAGAGCCACAGGGAAATATGGAGAAAAACTTTTCTTCCTCAAGAGACCAAATAACATCCTATCCCAGGGAGCTACTCTAAAAACACAGAAAAAGACAATCAGGTACCAGAGTGTAACACCAAAATTCACACTGACTTCTTGGCTATTTAGGCTCCCATGTTTTCCTGCAGGATACAATGACACTAACTCTAAAAGATGTTATATTAAAGGACTATCGGCCATTGGAAACTCCAAGCATGTGAATTTAGGTGTGGAATAAGGACTCAGTTCTATGATCAGAGAACAATACATGCTGCAGAGGCCATCTTCTTGGCCTCAAGGTTGATGTAATGCTCTCGGAAGATTCGGGATCCTACTTTGGAACAACAAAAGAAGCCTTTGAAGATCTCATTTCATGCTTTACACAGTACCCAGCACCTGCTGGAACAGAATTTAGGGAGTTTTAGTGAGTCCTCTGTGTATGTCAATTTAGTGTGTATGTATTAAATAAAGCTCCTGGTGCACTGGATTCAAGGAGCTCCCATAAACCAGAACATGATGGACAGCAGGAGCAGAAGGGAGAGGAAGTTGGTTAAGCTGTACCATTCTTCAAAAAGTAAAATGATGCCAGTTAATCCTGATAGTAGAATTAATTCAGTACTGGAAAAAAAAGTTGTTCTAGAGTGGAAGGATAACAATTTCAGGTTCCAGTTTGTCTTCTGGAAAATCAGAGGGGTTTTCTTCTGGAGAATGCTTTTTGTACACTGGATATGGAAAAGATTAATTTATATTAATTCATAACATAAGCATATTCCCAGAATATTTTTGAATGAACAGCTGAAACATACAGGGCCAAATTCTGTTCTCGTATATACTAATACAAACCAGAAATCACTCCAATGACTTATACACTCAGACTCTAAGGTCAGATAGGACCAATATGATTACCTAGTCTGACCTGCACAATGCAGGCCACTCAACTTCATCCACCACAGGGCTGTCCCCGGGGGGGGGGGGCAATCACCCCAGGCCCTGTGGTTATGTCCGCCCTGCGCAGTCCCGCTCGAAGCGCGGCAGCACGGGGCTTGCACCACAGCTCTCCCTCACTGCCTGCTTCGCCCTGCTCCCCTGCTATGCTGCCTTTGCCAGGGAGGAACAGACAAGCCCAGGGGTGGGGCAGCTGCGTGGGGCCATGTAGGTTCTCTGGAGGGGAGGATGGTGGACCATTCAGCTCTGCCCTCCCCCACAGGAACCCCAGATGCCATACAGGGACTGGGGGCCAGCTCCCAATGGTGGCCTTGGGTTCCTGGCTGGGGCACTGGTGGTGGCAGCCTGGGGTCCCAGCCATGGCAGCCTTGGCCAGGGCAGCTACCAGCCGCAGCTCAGGCCAACTCCCCACCAACGGGTAGCCTCTGTTCCCAGCTGGAAATCCCCACTGCCGTCCTGTCCCTGTATGGTGCCTAGGATTTTGGGGGGGGGGGGGCAAGCTGGATGGCCCACCATAGCACTGGGTGGCGGAGGCCCTGCCGAGGCCAATTGGCCCTGGGCCCCACTCCCCCAAGGCATGGCCCTCTCCACTCAGCTCTGCAGTAAACTACTAACCTATTACTGAGTTACTAAAGTCTTCAAATAATGATTTAAAGACTTTATGATACAGAGAATTCACCAGCAGGTAAGCCATACCTCATGCTACAGAGGAAGCTCGGTTTTAAAGGCAGTTATGGTTTTTGCCCCCACAGCTCCCCTTGGAAGGCTATTCCAGAACTTTACTCCTCTGATGGTTAGAAACCTTTGTCTAATTTCAAGCCTAAATTTCCTGATGGACCGTTTGTATCCATTTTTCTTGCGTCCATATTGGTGCTGTACTCAATAATTCCTCTCCTTCCCTGGTATTTATCTCTCTGATATATTTATAGAGAGAAATTATATCACCCCCAACCTTCTTTTGGTTAGGCTAAACAAGCCAATCTTCCTGAGTCTCCTCTCATAAGGCAGGTTTTCCATTCCATTCAAAAGAGTCACTCCTGTTACACCAGCGTAACTCAGAGCAGACTTTATCTTACTGCCTTTCAGTATGCAGCAGGATCAGCATGCAAATAGCACTAGAAGTGGACGTACCTGAGTCAATAAACAAAAACTATTTGACACAAGAGATGGGCTTCAATTCAGTACAATGTACAACAATGTGAACAGTCACAGCTTGATCCCAGGGTCAGCTCTTCCAAAGCCTCACATGCTCAGCAGCAAGCCAGAACTCAATTTTGAAGCAAGGTGCCCTGATTTCCGCAAAATCCTAATTCTCAATTCTGCACCAAACTGGAAATTCTGCAGCAGCTTTGATTAAATGAAAAATTTAGGTTTTTAGTGAAAAAATAAAATGGCATCAGACAACCAGTGAAATAGCCCTTCTTTTATCCAGTGTCTGCATAATATGGATTTCAATTAATGTTAGCTGGCTGAAATTCAGTCCTTAAGAAAGAAATAATATTGATAGGCTGGAGCAGACAATCAGATGAATTGAAAAACATTTTGTCAGTGCCTCAGTTGAGGGAGTGCATTGGCTATCTGTTGTGCTAATTCACAATTTAAGGGTCTTGTCCGATGTGTGGCTGCTCCTGTCTGTTCGCACCCATCCAGTTTATTGAGCTCCAATAAACACAGAAGCCTGCAATGTCATTTCTGTTACTTCACCTTACCTAGCAGAAATGCACTTGAACCTCTCTAGAGCAGTTTCCACATTTGTGTAAAGGGATAATACTTGCTTAGCTTACAAGAATGTCTTTAGAATACTGTCAGTTTCTAAAGGGATAGCCGTGTTAGTCTAGTCCGGCAAAAACACCAAGGAGTCGTGTGGCACTTTAAGACTAACAATTTATTTTTCGTGTGAGCTTTCATGGGAGAAAATCCTACTTCGTCAGATGCTTCGAAGATGGGTAAACTTACAGAATGGAATGAAAATAAATGCAAGGGGGTGTAAAACATAGGATCAGGTCATACAGTAACAGCAAATCAGAGCAGTTGTTAGGTTCAAAACACTGGGAAGCCTGAAGTCAAATTACCTTTTGTAATAGGAAAAGAACCCAAAGTCTCAATTAAGTTCTGCTTTCACAGAATTTAGCTTGCATATTAGTTCGAGTTCAGCTGTTTCTCTTTGAAGTCTTGATGTCCCACATCTCTGATGACGGTCGTTAACAAATCATTTATCGAGTGATTAGAAAGATGGAAGTGCTCAGCAATTGGTTTCTTTGTTTTGTGATTTCTGGTATCAGCTCAGTGTTCATTTATTTTTTTGCGCAGCAATCGTCCTGTTTGTCCAATGTATAAGGTGTTGGGGCATTTCTTGCACATGATGGCATAGATCACATTAGTAGCTGAGCAGGCAAAT
Source organism: Podocnemis expansa (assembly GCA_007922195.1). Taxonomy (NCBI): domain Eukaryota; kingdom Metazoa; phylum Chordata; order Testudines; family Podocnemididae; genus Podocnemis; species Podocnemis expansa. Next base: position 4,254,384 of record ML682060.1, on the reverse strand, counting down.
GAGCCTTTGATGGAGCAGCAGGCTTGATTAGGACCTATGATGGTATCTATTGTGCAGATATGTGGGCAGACTTGGCAGCGTGGTTTGTTGCAGGGGTGTGTGCCTGCTTCAGTGTTTCTGTTGTTAGATCTGTAGTTGCTGGTTAGTATCTGTATAAGATTAGGTGGCTGTCTGTAGGCAAGGAGAGGTCTGTCTCCCAAGGCTTGAGAGAGAGAGGGATCATCTTTTAGAATAGGCTGTAGGTACTTAATGATCTGTTGCAGAGGTCTGACTATGGGTTCTTTTCCCATTACAAAAGGTAATTTGACTTCAGGCTTCCCATGGTTTGAACCTAACAACTGCTCTGATTTGCTGTTACTATATGACCTCATCCTATGTTTCACACCCCCTTGCATTTATTTTCATTCCATTCTGTAAGTTCACCCATCTTTAAAGCATCTGACGAACTGGGATTTTCTCCCACGAAAGCTCATATGAAAAATAAATCTGTTAGTCTTAAAGTGCCAAATGACTCCTTGTTGGTTTTTTTTTTAGAATACTGATTAGTTAATATTTACAAAGAATTTTGAGGAAAAAGAACCATGTTATAAATGCAAAGTATTAATTAATTACACACTTAGTGCTCTAACTAGCAAAGTTAATAAAGACAATCAGCATATAAACAATCTTAAAACTTGCTACATTTTCCTTAGGTTTTACTTTTTGTTTGTTTTTTTAAGGCTCTCTTTTGCTCCACAGGACACTCCTGTGCTGTGTTGAAGGGTCAGAGCTGGGCTAGGGCTGGAAAAAAGTTGTTGCTTTTGGGTGCTGTTTTGAGGACGATGGAAGGCTTCTGATCCCAAATGAAGTCACACTGGAAAATGAAGAAGAGTGTATTGGAAAGTGATAATGGATACAAAGAGGGGCTGGGAGGGAAGGGGCAAGAGAGTAGAATCAGACCTAGATGATGATATCAACAAAAAAGAAAGCTAAGGCAAAAAACAAACCAAAACATTACAACTTTAAGATCTTCAGCCAAAAAAATAAAGATTAGGTGATGTTAATCCTGTGAAAGTAGCTGGCTGGATATAAAAAGCACAGAAGATATAGTAAGTGCCAGGGGGCTACAAGATGGGGATTTTTGGTCAAACATAAGAACAAAGAGTAAGTTGATAAACTGCTAAAAATTAAAATGTCAGAGACAGTTAAAACAAGATGCCGCCCAGCCCACCCAGAGTGCTCGACTGCAATGAAGGAAGGAATACATGAAGTGCCATTAGACCTAGCTGATGATGAGACAACCAAATGCATAAGAGGGTGGTACAGCAGTAAATGTAAAAAAAAGAAAGGAGTCCTATGGCACTTAAAGACTAGCAGATTTATTTATCGCTTGAGATCTCATGCGAGAAAATCCCACTTCATCAGACACTTTGAAGAAGGGGAATTTACAGAAGAGATGAAAATAAATGCAAGGGAGTGTAAGCCATGGGATCAGCTCATACAGTAACAGCAAATCAAAGCAGTTGTTAAGATTCAAACCCTGGGAAACAGCACATAGAGGAGGGTGAAATCAAATTACCTGTTGTAATGGGAAAAGAAGCCATAGTCATGATTCAATCCTGCTTTCACACAATCTAATTTGCATATTAATTCAAGTTCAGCTGTTTCTCTTTGCACTCGATGTCCCATTGACTTTCTTGAGGACAGTCACTAACAAGTTGTCAATGGAGTGATTAGAAAGATGGAAGTGCTCTGCAATTGTTTTATTTGTGTTGTGATTTCTGATGTCAATTTTATGCCCATTTATTCTTCTCTGCAGGGACAACCTGTTTGTCCAGTGTATAAGGTAAGGGGGGATTTCCAGCACATGATGGCATAAATCACATTAGTGGATGAGCAGGTGAATGACCCTTTGATGGAGTAGCTGGCTTGATTAGGTAGGTCCTATGATGGTGTCTTTTGTGCAGATATGTGGGCAGAGTTGGCAGTGTGGTCTGTTGCAGACATATGTGCCTGCTTTAATGTTTCTCAAAGCATCTGACAAAGTGGGATTTTCTTCCATGAAAGCTCAAGTGATAAATAAATCTGTTAGTCTTTAAGTGCCACAGGACTCCTTGCTTTTTTTGTCTTAGTAGACTAATACAGCTGCCACTTTGGAACTTGGCAAGTAGTAAAAATGTGACTAATTAGTAAATGAGGAGGGAAGAGCAAATCATCAACAGCAGTGCTGATTACATTTAAAGAAGGACTCTACCTGAGGCCTGGTCTACATTGCAGACTTATATCAGTACAACTAGAGAACTCAGGGATGTTAAAAATCCACACCATATTCTTAGCATGGTAGCTAAACTGACCTAACTTTTCCTGTAGACAGTATTCTATTGGTGGGAGAAGTTCTCCTGTCAACATAGCTACCACCTCTCAGGGAGGTGGATTGACTGCAGTGACTGAAGCTCTCTCGCCAGCAAAGGAGGGCCTTCAATTAAGCACTACAGAGATGCAGCTGAGCTGATGCAGTGTTTTAAGTGTAGACCTGCCTGGATGACAAAATAGCACTAGGGTTTCAAATATTCAGAACCAAGCCATGTATCCCTCCTCCCCTCACATGTTTTCAGTACCAACAATATGGGCATATACTATAGCAACTGTTTGTAAAGGGGAGAGCATTCCTATGAAACTTGTATAGAAAGAACATAGGTCAAATGTAGTACCTGCAATGGTAATCACAGTCCAGCATATAGAGAGAATATTGCCACAAGATGAGATGAAGAGATAGGGAAAGACAAAACTGCTCATAACATGTCTTACGTGGAAGCTGTATGGAGACTCTTCAAACATCAGCTGAAGAACTTAAGGAAGAGACAATCAGCACTGTAAACTGCGGGAACTACAGGTACAGCTTCATTTTACAAAGAATATGATAAACACTGTGAAAGGAATAGGCAATGGTACATTAGTAATGAAGTTTAATGCTTTTATGATAGAAAGTAAAACTGTCCATCACAAATTGGAAAAATTAGAAAAAAATGAAAACTATAGCAAAGGCAGCAGACAAATATTTCTATGTTAGCAATTTATCAATGGAGTGCATTCATGCAATTTGAATGAGGTTAATGGTGAAATATGACTAGTATGAGGATCACAATCTTTAGCTGGAATGTCCACAGTTGGATAGCACATTGTCAAAAACTAAAAGAAAAATATCCTGGAAATGAAAACTAAACCAGATATCATAAGTATTTAGGAAAACATAGTTGGTTAAAAAGCTTGCATTTAAAATTTCAGCATATATTCCCTTGAGAAAAGGCCAAAAACTTGGATGAGGAAGGTTTTATATTGCTGTAAGAGAAGAGTAAACTACATAGCATCAGAGAACAAAGAAGTAAGCCTACAATATAAAGCTGTTGAGATCCCAATGTAGAAGAGAAATATTCTTTTAAGAATTTATATCATCTGTAGCCCATGTTGGAAATTACAAAACTCAAAGCTACGAGAAATAGTGATGAATGATAAAGGATTGTATATTATATGCCGTGACCTGAGTACTCATCATAAATTGTGGGGAAGTAAGACAACAAATAAAAATGGCACATACTTAGAAAACTTAGCTGATGAAAACAATCTAGTGGTTTTAAATGATGGCACCCAAACTAATACAATACAGCAGATGGAAATTTTTCCTGGTCAGATCTGCAAATCATAACAGCAGATATTACAAATAAATACATCTGAGGATTTATAAGGAAGAAGGAATGGGGAATGATCATTTCCCTATACGTATTACTTTTCAAATGCAAGGTAAGATTGAAGGTTATGGAAAATTACCTACCTGGGATTCTTCAAGCTAAATAAATGCTTATCAAGCAGTCTGGAATGGCTCACAACTGTGACTACCAACTTCAGGCCAGACTGTCAAGAAGCATGAACTAGATGCCACATGGTTGTGAGGTCTATACTGAGACTTCTCCAATCAAGAATGATGTATGAAGTCAAGCACTATTGCAGCCTAAGCAGAGAGTGACAGACAGTGTGCATGGATACTCCAGTCTATCTTGCTACTTAGGGAAACTTCCTTTGTGATAGATGGTCCCTTACATTAAAAAAATCACAACAGTATTCTGATTTGTGTTACTGTACAACCTAATCCCACGTCTTACACTCCCTTGCTTTTATTTTCATCCCTTTTTGTACGTTTCCCCATCTTCAAAGTGTCTGACAATGTGGGATTTTCTCCCATGAAAGCTCATGCGATAAATAAATCTGTTAGTCTTTAAGTGCCACAAGTCTTGTTGCTTTTTTTGCTGAACTAGACTAGCACGGCTGCTGCTTTGGAACTTGGCAACAATATTCCAGTTACTCCCAGTCTCAAAGGACCAGATCACTTACTCTAGGTAACATGGACCCTAGGTCTGTCACAAAGACAATGCTTATGCCCAATTTTATCATAAACTAACAAAAGATTTATTAATCATGAAAAACAAATGAGATATTTAGAAGGTGTAAGTAGGTAAACATACACACAAATGAGTTAGAGTCTTAGGCTTCAAAAACCTAAATAGAATATAGAACTTTCCAAGTGTCCTTTAGAATTATGTACCCTAAGCAGCTTGGGGATTCTTTGCTTCTGCTTAGAAACAGTACCCTTGCCAAATCCCAAGAAATATAGTGATTCAGATCCTTCTGATCAGGTTTTTTTATTCCCTTCCACCAGAGTTCAAATTGCAATGGGAGGAGTGTTTGTGCACTGTCCCCACTTCATGGATGCAGAGGGAGAAATCAGCAAAGTCTTTTGTCTAGTGATGTTCTGAAAGGTTCATCTGATGTCTGTGGGCCTTCTTTTGTTAGGCAGGAGATGACACTTCTCATAGTAAACTAATATTTCACACTTAATGCTTCCCCCCGACTGACTGGGAGGGTAGCCAGTTTAAAAGTAAATGCTTTTCTAGTTACAAATACCAATGTTACTTTATGACATGGGATACAGATATTATAAAGGACATTAATAAATACAGGAAATCATAAGCATTAGTCTAAACACTAAAAATATTTCTGTAAATGTAATATCTATTTTAACAATACTGACAAACAGATGAGCCAGACTGGTTGTTAGCTGTGCTTTTGTCAACATTCAATGAAGCCTAGTGGCCCTGGCATGAGTTGCCAGCTGGTCTGCCTGCATCTGCATCACAGAGCTATTTACAAGTAAAGGTACTGGATCTGTGATTAATTGGTATGTGAGTGATGACAGAGAATCTCAGTGATAATGAGATAATGGAATTAAAAGCAGCAGCTCCTCAACTCAATTAAGATACGTAAGTATCCCAAAACTAAAAACTCACTTTCATAGTGGAATGAGGCATGTCAAATGGCAATTATACAAAGGAACAAAGCTGATAAAAAGTGAAAAATGTAATGAATTTTGAAGAGCGAATGAAGTATAAGAGGAGTGAGGCAATAGCACAAAGAATTACAAAAACAAACCAAAGAAAGAGAATTGAGGGAAGTATTGCAGGCAGCTAAATAGAGGCAATAGACAATCAGAAATACACAGGCCAGTTAGAAGAATGAAGAGAATTCTGACAAGTAATCACATTGTAGGTCTTACTGGGACTGAAAATATAGTTAGAAATTCTGAGTGGAGAAATGCATGGGGTTTCAAGTTCTCCACTGCCAAAACCAAAGGATTGGTCTTCACAAAAAGGAAAGCTACATCTGTAT
>ML682060.1:4187468-4248287 GCA_007922195.1 Podocnemis expansa | reverse complement strand
TTGTTCTGAAACAAAAGTGCTCTGTGAATACAGCCATAAGGTTTAAACTCCTATGGGTAACATTTGATACTAAATTATTTTGGAAAGATCATACAAACAATGTTAAAGATAAATATACAGGAAGGGTTAACATGCTTAAAAGTCTTGCTGGGGCTAATTGGGGGACAGATGCAGATTCCTGATGGTATATAGAGTTTTAATCAGACCAGTAATTGACTGTGGCAGCTAAGCTTTCGGTGGAGTATCAAAATTAGATTTAATGCTAACCCAGACACTACAAACTGGGTGCGCTGCATTTATTACAACAGCTATGTGTGGCAACAGGTACCTTCTAGTAAAATGCCAATTACATAATGAATAATATTGGAAGTAACTTTCTGGGCCAAAGCTAATGGGAGCTGCCTGGTGAAAGAGACATACAAATATATGCGGATGGTTGGGAATTTGATAGGTGAAGTATAGAACATGATATTAGAACTCTATATGCTGTTTGAGTTGAAAGTATGGATCCAAGAGTTGAAAGATGAAGAAAAGCTGAGTGAATTCAAATCTTTTAGCCACAGGAAAATTAGCTATGGATAGAAAGTCGTATGTCCAAACATGGATTTAGATTTATTTTATAAACTTAAGAAACAAACAAAAAAAGACATTGGGTGTTAAAAAAAGAAGTTTATCAGTATATAGATAAAAAGTGGAGTCTGTTTTATCACATATACACAAATGGATCCAAACAAGAAAAACCAGGAGGTGCAGGGGACAGCGTATTATATACCAAAACTGGGAATTAGTACATTAAGACTATCCAGTCAAATTGCCATCATGGCAGCCAAAGTAGCAGCAATAATGTTAGCATGAAATTGGATTTGGGATGCATGCCCAGGAGTGGTGGTTAGGTTTTCAGATTCTATCACAGGCCTGATGGCAATAAAAAAGGGGAGTGTCAGTATGTAGAAGGAATTTTAAAAAACCTAGTATCAAAAAATGAAACAGAGAAATGGCAAAATGTTTGGATTAATGAAAGAAGAGGAAGAAGATTTTTTTAAATTGTGCCCTAGAACTGAGGATAATGGCATATTTTATGGCCTGCATAGAACCAATTAAATGCTTTTCTTTAGAGTATTAACTAGCCATGGTGGCTTAAACAAAATCTTTTTTGAACAAAAAGACACAAAGATGGACTACATGCATTCTGCAAGGTGAAAGAAACAAGTGACCCTCTTCTATGGATATGCAAGAGCTCTGACAAAGAAGGGGAAAAGTTTTCTAAGGAATTCAAACACCGTAAGTTAACAAAAACTACTTTACGTTATTTAGTAAAAATTCTGGAGAAATGGGATATTATTATAAAGGCCTATTACATTACCTGAAAGCAGGGGTTAAAGGATAATTTGGTGGGCCCCAGAACCCTCCTGCACCAGTGGGTCCCCCTCCCACACCCCAGCTACTGCCCCCAATATCCATTCCCCTGTCCCCAAAATCCACCCTCAGTCCCCCAAATCCACCTCCTGCCCCCAGTACCAACCCCCAACTCAGGCACCCCCAATACTCCCTCCTCAGCATGAGCCAGGCCACCCTGGTACTCACCGACAGCATGCTGCGCCAGAAAGCTGCAGCCTGCACATGCGCAGTGGAGCCTGCCCCCCTTCCCTGCCTGCTGGAACACAGGGGAATGCCGTTCCGGGGCCCACTATTTTTAGGGGCCCAGCATTTGGGCCTCTAAAAATAGAAAATGGTGCCAGAACACTGTGTTCTAGGGCCTGCTATTTTTAAACGGTGGGCCCCGGAACACAGCATTCTGGCACAATTTTCTATTTTTAAGGGGCCCAGAATGCTAATCCCCTAAAAATAGTGGGCCCCAGAAAGGTGTTCCAGAACATTCCAGTGTACTTTAACCCCTGCCTGAAAGACAGGTCAAAGCAAGAAATATAAACCTCTAAATATTGAGGAATTATAGTTGGTTGTGGCAACAGTCTTCAAGTCTGCTTCATTGAAAAGAAAAAGAAAAAAGAGAAAAAGAAAAGCTTCAGCATGCACGAGGCTCAGGTCACACCGCCACAGAACTCCACTGGAAGCTGCCTAATGGGCAGGAGAATATCAGCTACGTGTCTTGCCTATTATGCATTACATTGCTTGTGAAAAGCTTTTTAATATACTACAGACAGAGTGTGAACGTTAAAAATAAGCCTTGTAAACTGCTCAGCATATAAGATACAGGTATATGTATTGTGCTAAAATTATATAAAAATAAGTTCATTTTAATGCCAAGGAATGTTAGAAGAATGTCATTCAAGGAATAGCAAACTAAAAGGACTCAATCCCATATCACAGGTCAATCCAGTTACAAAGACTGAAACAGAAAATTCTCAGAGGACAATTCAACTTATTTTTGAAAAATTTTAATCTCACTTAAGGACTTAATTATTTAATTGCCTATGTTTTCCTTTAGATAAAAATCTCTCGTCACAGCGACAGCTGGTTTGGGCCTCAGCCTCACCTATATTTGTTGATACAGAAAACAGGATAAGGAAGTATAATTCCTTGATAGAAGGGCTGTTTTATAGTGAGTCACTCTCCCAAGCCTTTATACAATCAATCTCCATTTGACGTAGTAGGAGATCTAGGGCCATTTCACGTACTCTAATTCAACAAGCACTGCCATTAAGTAGCAGAATTAGGGACTGATCCAAAGAGTTCAGATCCAGTTCCAAATTTATACAGAGTTCATGGAGTGAACAGATCCGGGGACATGGCCATTTATAGTCGTAATCCTGTATTACAGCTTACACTGCATATGCTTACAACTGTAGAACCAGTCTGGAAAGAGAACAAACTGCAAAATGGACTTGGAACAAGGGTTAGAGCAAGAATTTATCTGTACATGTAAATCATAATAAAAATAAAATGTTAGAGAAAAAATATAGATTATAGAACATTGTCTTCTATTAAACACCAAAAGTAGGACTCACCTGAACAAGAAAAGTTGATGTAATGAAATAAGGCATTAAACAAAAAAGGCAAAGGGAGCCCGTATAAGGAAAGTATTTATTGAAAATTGGGTAAAATGTTTGTAAGACTGATATGTTTTACTGAATCAGTCAAAAAATTCCATTTTATTAAAAAGGAACCTATATACCAGGGGTTCTCAATCTGGCAGCTGTGACTCCCCCAGTGGGGTGTTGGGTCCTGGTAGTGGAAAAAAAGGAGAACTGCTGTTATGTACCATATAATTCTTGCAATAACACAGATTGTATTAAATGACTGTATGAATGTTAATGAACACAAAGGAAAAATAACCCATGGCTTATTATAATTAATCTGTCTAAATACTAAAGAATGACTAGTGACTCTAGTTTCACAGATGATATATCACAAAAAAGAAAAGACAATTGCTGCAGCACTTGGATAATATTGGTAATCAAGCTAATGACCCCTTAATTAATTTGTAGTTTGTTCTGTACAATTAAACTGATGATATGTTTCATTTTATTGATGGTAAAACAAGTAATTATTTAGTGTATTTAGTTTTTTTTAAAGCGATCTGCGATTTCTCATGATGAAAACTGCTACATAAAAACAAGATTTTTCGGTTTTAATTAATAAATACTAATGAAAAATAAGGATGGTGGTTGTTACAGGAAAAGACTGGCCTTGAGCAGTTCTCTCCAAGTTAAAATACCATATAAAGTTGCTGTACAATTCTTACAGATGACTTCTTCTGCTCATGCAACTTTTCCCCCAGTATCCTCACCTACAATGTATGAAGCAATTCACACTGGTGGGTCTATCTTAGGTTGAGGAACCAAGAATATTAAGGTTGGTCAGTCGGCTGTTTCAGTGAATACTCCTAATGTTATTTAAAAAAACATTTAGAAAATCCCAATATGGAAAAGATACTAATCCTTTCTCAACAGTACAAGCCATATCCAGACCTCCTGTAAGAGGGTGCAATTCCCCTGACTTAAAGGGACTCCCATTCCCTCAAACTAGGTCTGACTTTTCCCCTAAATAAAATGTATCTGAAAAATGTATTAAGTGAAATTTGCTTGTGAAAAAGCCACTCTTTTTTTCAAGGCACAACTCACTGGAGCTTTCCCAAAATCCCAAAGAGAGTATTAAATATAATCACACTCTGGGCAGCCCCAAGGAAAAATCAGTGGGAGGGCTGTTAGGTTTTGAGAGCAGGGTTTGAAATGGGATGGCTGGGACTGCAGAAGTTCAGTTTGAGTTTGGCTACATCTCAGAGAAGTCTGCTTAGGACATTAGCTTTTAGTTCACTAAGACTGGTGTTCGTAGTTGAGCACTGGAAGGGTCCTGTTCTAGAGGCAAAGCTATTGTGCCCTGGGCTGTTAATCTTTATGATATATCTGCCTAGCTGTGTGTTGAAAAGGTAGTATATCATTCCCCTTGACTTCCCAGAGTAGAGCATACAAATACTTTCTGTATAACCTGTCATTTTTATGTTTCAGAAGAGAAATGGTCCTGTGGTTTGAGCAGAGCAGTGGACACCAGGAAGCCCTGTGTCCCAGTCCTAATTCTGACATATGGCTGAGTTGTGACTGATCCCTAAGCTTCAAGAATATGGTCCCCTGGGGGCACCTGCATGATACACAATACCTACTGGAGCTTCCCCTGGGTCAGTGTACCTGACCTACTGCCAGCTGTGACTTACCACCTCAGCCAAATCCTTATTTTTCTCCTCCATCTTCTCATGTGTAAACTGAGATTTTATCCTCCTCACAAAGAGGATGAAGTAGTTAATATTTGTAAAGCATTTCAAGGATGAAAAATGCTAGCAGAAGTTTTTTATATCATATTTTGTTTTCTCTATTATTCTTTTTTATTTATGGCTACTGTTTTCCTGTTTTAAAAGTAAAGAAAAAGTTGCAGTTAAGCTGAAAAAATCCTTCACTTAGACTCAAATTCAGGGAGATGTGTTGAGCCCTTACCAGTCAAACACACTATCAATTTAAAAGACATCACATTTGTATCTAGATTTTTAACTACGGTAGTAACACCTATGTTTACCAAGTTCCTTCTCTAGCTCTCAGTTAACTAAGCAATTGGGTCATTTTCAAAGTTTGCCTCCTTATTGTCCACCTGTTGTAGATCATTAATATATTAAACATCTTTTCTAACGTTTTACAGTTTTATAATTATTTGTTTGTCTAGCAGCTCCAGTCATAAACAAAGACTCCATCTGTACAAACACAGAATAAAAGGACTGGCACTAGCCCTAAGAAATTTAAATTGACCATTTATTCCTGCTTTCTCTGTTAGCTAGTTTCTAATCCATAACAGCAATTTTCTTCTCATGGCATCTCGAAATCTATTTAAGCCTTGTGAGTGATTCTGTTAAAAGCTTTTTGCAAATCCAAATATATTATATCAGGTTAGTAGTTTTCATCCACAATCTTTTGACACATTCAAAAAATTCTTTATCCAGTTTATTTTCTTAATCCACTCTTTTCTGAAACCCTCCAAGAGTGAAGAAGTGTCTTTAGGCAAGATGATCATCAAATGGATGATGGTCAGAAAACAGGTAAGAGAGTAAAAAGTGAAATATTGTAACTTGCGCCGTGGTACTGTGACAGATATTGCAGTCCCATGAAAAAATTCAAAATGAAAAGTCATTTTGAATCAGAAAAGTTAAATATTTTTCTGTAGATAATGTCAAAACAAAACATTTCATTTTTTACATTTTTGTGCGCCCCCCCCCCCAACCAAAATAATTTAATGAATTCAACACAAAATTTGTGGAACATTTCCTTTGACACAAGTCTGCATTTTTCACTGGTAAAGTTTAGGTTGAAAACAGTTTTCCCAGTTCTACTTGTAATAGTAACAATTAACCTTTTTATAAAACTATTTGTGAATAACAGTCACTTCACCAACTTTTTGCTTTATTTGGAAAAAAGAGTATTTAATGACTAACCTACTGCTGCTCAAGTCAATGGGATGACTGTAATCCATTGGCTGTAATGGAAGTCTGATCAGGCCCATGGAGGAAGAGACACTGGCAACTTCTGCAATGCTGCTGGAAGCGAGCTTCCCTGCATGGGTAGGCAGATTTGCAGTAGGAGGGTCGACTTAGTATGCTAAAAATAAGAGTGTAGACTACTGCAGGGGCAGAAGTTTGGACCAGCCACCTGAGTTTAGACCCAAACAACCCTTTAGGTCTGAGTTTGGGTGGCTAGCCTGTGTCTTTGTTGGTGCAATAATATCCACATTGCTATTTTTAGTGCATGAGCTCATGCCCTGCTAAAGTGAGTCTTTCTATATAGTCTAGGACATGGGTCTCAAACATGCAGCCCATGGGCCGCATGCAGCTGCTAAAGCTATTTCCTGTGGCCTGCAACAACACTGTTGTTACCGATATTTGCAATATTGTTATAAGGAAAGGTTTCAGTGGTGTGGCCCCCGCGCTAACATACTAGTCCTCATGTGGCCCATGTGGTGATTGGAATTTTAGACCCCTGGTCTAGGAGGCTTGCTCCCTGCTGTAGTGTAGACAGGCCCTTTTGGGCAGTGATTGCCAACTGGGGAACACCTTCCCCTAGGGACACACAAGAAAAATCTTGTAATAGCGGGCAATGAGTTTTATTTAGTAAGACCTGACGGTCTATTCAAAGGTACATTCTGTGACCCTATCTCAGATGACAGTTGATGGTAGACTATATCATTTGGTAAGGGGTATGCAGCCTAATGAGTTGGAAAACTACAACCTTAGGCAAACTCCTGGGCTTACTGTCCCTAACATAGGTACAACATAAGTTGTTCCCTCACTGTGATTGTCATACCTGCTGTCCTCTCCCTCAGCCAGGGAACAGAATGCTGGTCAGAGAAGAGGACAAGCTTACTGTCAGTCACTCATCAGATGAGCAATGTGAAAAGCAATGAGACCCTTCATAGCTCAATGGTTTGTAAGGCCACCTGTCAGATGTCAGTCACCTGCATCCCTCAAAGTGAGTTTTCAAGCCAGAGTAAGGTACACAGCTAGCATGAGTTGCTCTGATGGATGGCCTTTTCCTAGCCACAGACATAGGAAGCATATCCCTATTTTTACTGCTGGATGAACTTTGGATCGCCAGTTTCTCCAAACACCTGTACTTCCACCAAGATCTTTCAGGGATGAATAGAAACATTTGAAAAGGGTGTGACTCCTTCTCACTCAAACCCAAAGAGTTATTATGAAGTCCTCCATCTCCAGAAGCTTCACCTAGGGCATCCCACATACCTAAGTCGTGTCCTTTATCCATGCAGTAAAGATGGAGAGAACGAAAATAAAGTCAACAGAAGGGAGACATAATTTAAAAATGCAGGTTACTTATTTGTAACTGGAGTTCATCAGATGATCCTGCATATTCACACTCATGGGTTATGCATCACCAAATCGCATCTAGTGGTAGAATATTCTTCAAGCAGCGTCCATCAGAACAACATATGCCCTTTCCTACTCAATGTCCCTGAACAGTCTGAGGGTAAGGCTATATAAGAGGATGGTGTGTTCTCTACCACGTTTCCTCCACCACTAACCCTGTGAACCACGGTAAAACTCTGAGAAAGGGGAAGGTGAATAGGAAGTGTGAATATACAGAGTAATCTTGAACTCCAGTTACAAACAACATGTCTTCTCTGAGTGGCCTTGCATGTTCCAATTTATAAGTAATTCAGCACATAGTGCTAAAAACTCAGGAGGACAGAATGGAGTCCTCATCAAATAGCAACTGATGCATCGTTCTACTATCTTTGTCATCTGCTTTTGAAGAAAAATTTAAAGCATAATGTATGGAATGGTAGAAGTATGAACTGACCTCCAGATAGCAGTCTGACAGGTTTTTCCTATTAGGAACATTTTTAAAGCAAGCAAGAGAGGCTGTCACAGCTTTAGTAGAATAATATTTTATACAAGTAGGCACAGGAACTGTTGCTAGCTTATACAGTGATACATTGTTTAATCCATCTGGAAGTAGTGTGAATATGTCCACTATTACCCATATGATTCTTAGCATATGATTCTTAGCATAACCTTAATAGTTTTCTAAAAATCTTAATTCCATTTAAATAATGTACCAGAACCAATCTAACAGTTATAGTATGTAATTTTAATTCCCCTTTACTAGAAAGCAGCTTGGTGGGAGAGAGGAGTGTGTGTGTGGGGGGAGAGTAAATTAAGTTTGAATGACGTGAAATTCTGGTTTGTTGTTGTTGTAAGCTTGTGATCAGGTCTAAGAATCACCTTGTCTTTATGAAAAATAGTAAGTGGCAAATCTATCCTCATAGCATGTAATTTGTTACCCTGTCTGGCTGACATTGCAATAATAAACACTATCTTAATAGACAAATAAAATAAGGAACATGCTGCCAAGAATTCAAACAGTGGTTTTATGAGCATAAAAAAAACTAAACAAATCCAATGCAGGGACAAGATCCCTGAGTGGAGGGTACAGCTTTGACAATCTCTTCATAAACCTTTTAATTGAGTTATGCACCTTTAAATAGTAATCTACCATCAATAAAAGTATGGTAAAGTAGAAGTGGCCTCCAAACAAACTGTTAAAGAAACATTTGAACTTCAGATTATGTTAAATATTCTAAAAACAGAAGGGAAAAGACGCTGAGATTGGAGAATCAAGTCTTCCCTGCATCCAAGAGACAAATTATTCTACTTCAAATAATAATGCTTTCTTGTGAATAGGTTCCTTGAATTAAACAATATATCATGGACTGACAAGGAATAGGATTGTTCAATATCAGTCAGATTCTCATAGCCAAGGCCATCACGTGAGGAGATGGAGGATCCAGAGGAAAGGTCCTGCTCTGTTATTGCAACAGCAAGTCTGCTGACAAAATGAGACACATAAATTCCACCACATACCTGAGGCAGACCCATGAACCACTACTGCCTCTACCAAGCTGGGGCTATCAGCATTCTGGCTTCCTCCTTATGCTCTCCCCAGCACTTTCTGAAGGAAAAAAGGGAAAGCATACAGAAGACCCTTTCTCCGGTGGAACAGGAATATGTTCAAGAGAGAGAAGGTCTCTTTCTGCTCTTGAACAGCAGAGGAGTATATTTCTTGTAGACCATGGTTTCAGACAGATCTGCAATGAGCTGGTCCCAGCTGGAGAAAATCTTATCTTCTATTTGATCTTTCAGAGATGACTTGTGCATCTATAAGCTTTGATTATTTACAAGGCTGCTAGCACATTGCTCTATCCTGCTAGATGTAGGGCCAGTAGATAGAGACTATGAAGAGCACACCACCCCCACAAATGGAGTACCTTGGCACATACAAGTTAAGAATGAGTACCTCCTTGCTCGTTGATGTAACACAGGGGTGTCAAACTCATTCAGCACAGGGGGCTACATTGGAAGGCAGGCCACTCCCTTTGCTTCCCCTTCCTCTACCTCCTGGTGACAGGTGAAAAAAAAATCAGTCTTCACCACAGGCAGCCAGGTTGGGCTGCTGCTTCTCCCCTCCCAGCTCACTCATTGTCAATCATTCAGAATGCTGACCTTTGGTTGGCTCAGTCCCAGCTGGCCTTTGCTTGGTTTGTTTTCCCAGCCACTTTTTCCTTTTATATTTGTGATTCATTCAATGTGCGGTCAATCAAATTAGCATGCTGACTGACAGACTGATAGTGAACAGCTGGGCTGGGGACAGTGCAGTGACTCTCCAGGGCTGCCTACCTGGGTTGGGGGACAGTGCAGTGGCTCTCCAGGCCTGTCCTAGCTGTGACTGATACTCTGATTGGTTGGCAGACCACAGCAAAACTGAGGCAGGATTGGCTCAATTGCTTCCTTTGTTCCCCTGTACTCTGACTCGGATTATGTGAGTGAATGACTCAGAAGCACACCCTGCTGTGCCAGGAGCCTGTCTTTGCAGTTGGCTGCTGCAGACAGCTTCCAAGCACAGGCAGCCTTTTGGCAGGTTTGATCAGGCCCACAGGCCTTGAGTTTGACACCCCATAGTGATTGTGTTGTCCATCACCACCTGAACAACCTACCTCTTTATGTGAGAAAGAACAAACATGAGGGCCAAGAAAATGGCTTTTAATTCCAAAATATTTATATGCAAGATCTTTTAGTGAGACAGGCAGAAGCCTTGAATTGTAAAATGATTTAGATGAGTTCTCTCATTCATTGATGGATGCACTGCACATTATCATGAGTGAAGGAGGATTCCACTGAGGACACTGGATCCATCTGTTCATAAAAATCAACACATTTTAGGAGATCATGAAGTATGATGGCAAATGTCTGAAAGCTGTCCATACTGGGTCTGTAAATCTGAGATTGATGCCAGTGCTCCATTGACTTCATTCTGAGACAAACAGAATCATGAAAGTTGTTTCTGCCATAAGGCCCATAAGAGCTGGAAATAAAATTATCTCTGGGTTACAAGCAGTAGCAGGGGCAAAATAAATGGTTCTATCTTCATAAATTTCCACTCCGAGAGAACCCTTCTTGCTATCAAGTCCACTACAGAATCTCTGAAACAAATATGATTTGGGTAGAGATTTGACATTTTGATGATCAGAAGCAGTTCAGCTCTGTGAACATAGGGAGAATGTAAATTTGACGTGAGGTAGCAGGTTCTCACATCAAGCCAATCATTCAACTAATGGTAAACAGAACTACTCTGCATTATCAGATACACTGCTACTACAGAAAATTCTTGTCTTGACACTGGAGAAAGGCCAGATGACAGGACCATGTACTGGAAATGTTGTTGGGCCACTAAAAACCAAAGGTATTTCCTATGACTCAGTCAGACTGAACTACAAAAATATGTATCCTTTACATTGAGAGTTGTGAATCCATCCCTATTTGAAAGTAAGGGGATTATGGAAGCCAGTGCTAGCATTTGAAACCAGAATTTGTGAATGTATTTGTTCAATTTTCTTCAATCTAAAATTAGACACAATTCCCTATTTTTCATTTTTTCCAGGAAGTATCTTTAATAAAACCTCTGGCCCTTGATGTTCGAGCATGTCTTTGGGTATGTCTACACTGGAGACTCTGTTAAGTCAACTTAAAAAGGTTGACTTAAAGTTGACCTTGTTAAGTCGACTTACAGTGTCCATACTGGAAACTCCTATTGACTGCCTGAGTCCACACTGCCAGGTGCTAAGTCAATGCTTCCTGGTGGCCAGGAACTCTGAGAGGGGGCCTGGAGTCCACTTAAGGGCTATTCCCCATCTTCGCTGGCTTACATTGACTTAATAAGGTCAACTTAAGCCTTAAGTCGACCTTAAGAGGTGGTGTTATGAAGGCAACTTTGGGAAGTGCTTGTCAACTTGATAAAAGCCCATTCTGGCTGTGGGGGTCTGTAGGTTGACTTAAGCTTCCTTAAGTTAACATAAGGCTCCAGTATAGATGTATCATTTGAGAGCACCTATCAGAAGCAATATTTAAACTCTGATGGAAGAAAAATCACATGAAGGTTCCCAGAAAAGGGAATGATTGGGGGAACTGTAAGGGGTAGCTTTTTTTTTTTTTTAAAGAAATTGTACAACAAGCTCTGCTCTACAATTTCTAAAACCGACTTACGTGATACAAGTCTCCAGTAACTGTTGATGAATATGGCTAGCCCATCTCCAGAGAAGAGGAGGAAAGGATCCTCGCTGACCTGTTAGCAACTGTCAACCCTCCCATTAAATTCACGGTGTGGTATTCAAGGCAAAGAGGAAGTAGCAGGTTGTTTTATTTTAGGCCTGTATCTAGGCTGGGGGTTTCCTGGACTTGCTGGTATTTCCTGGTGTATAGTTCATGTGTGACTTGGAGAGTATCATTCAGCTTAGCCAGGTGTGCCTCTGCATGCTGGTCAGATATTAAAGTATAATTTGGTGGGCGTCCCACTATCCATCCCCAGAACCCCCCCTACCCCAAAGTCCACCCACAGGCACACAGACACAGACAAACACACACCATACAGAGCCACCCCCAGACAGACAGGCAGGCAGACACACACACAAAACCCCCAGCAGCCTCCCCAAGCCCTTACCTGGGCTGTTTGTAGGCTGCCTGACCAGCTGGAAGGTGCTTCCAGCCACAAGCTGCTCCACCTTGCAGGGGGGAAAGTCACAAGCTCCTAGGCTACTGCAGCTCTCTGCTGGCTGGGCTTAAGGTGGAGGCACCATAATTCCAGCTGCTCATGATATTTTTAGTGGGGCTCCTGAGTGCAGCATTCCAGTGCATTCCTCTATTTTTAGGGGCCCCGGAACGCTGCCAGCCTAAAAATAGGAGGCCCTGGAGCTGTGTTCCAATGTGTTCCCCCCTTACTTTAACCCCTGATGCTGGTGGTTGGCTGATAAAAGTACCTGTGAGAGACAGTCCACAGTGAGATACTGCCCAGGCTGGAGCTGTAAGGGGGCACAGCAGTTCCACAGTTTCAAGCTGGACCCCAGGGGATCCTGTCACAATGATGAAACTTCCTGATGTGTGTATAGGAAGTGGAGGTAACAGAAACACACGGAGGCACATGAGGGAATAGTTTTGCTTTGGAACAGAATAGTTTTAATGTATTTTCGTAAAGAAGAAGATGGGTTTTTGCACGTCTTCTATCAGATTCTGTTTGTACTATAAGGGAAATATGCAAGCATACATTACTTTGTCTAGTTTAATGGGGGTTTGTAAGGGTTTCTTTGTTTTTGTTTTTAAAGAAAGGATGTAACTTTCCATCAGCAATTTATTTTTATACAGTCAGAATTCCACTGACACACAAGGTAGATTTATGTTTATTAGTGTAAATAGCTTCATTTGGAAAAGTCTTAAAATCTTTTTACAGCAGGAACCTATATTCAGTTTTACAAAATTCCACCTCTCACTTTTAAAAAAAGATCTCAGAGAAAAATTCTCTCTTCTACTCAAGTTAGAATGTTTATAGAGGCTTCCTTGGGTGGAGTAGACTTTATTCTAGTTCGAAAGTATTACTACATGTTTCTGAAATGCCCATCACTGTAGTACACAGACATTTTTACCAACTAATTTTCACATAGGAGAAACCCTCCCTGTGGGACCATATGTCTGCTGCCTCACCAACTCCTTCACAGCCTTTTACTACAGGGTCAGACTCTTATCTATTTGATATTTGGAGTCTTGTTTTGGCTTAGATGTTTGACCTCTTAAATAACAGAGGTGTTTTCTGTATTATGCCTCTTTGGTCTATTCACCCATATATAGGGGGATGGGGAAGGAGTGGTAAGAGTCTCACCCACAGTTTTGGAACTTGTTGATTCTCAGTGTCAAGAATGGCTGTATTAATAATAAGAAGATTTTGTTTATTTGATGTATTGGCCTGTGATTTTCGGGAAGTACTCTAGAATGTAGCTTTTTAAAAATCTTATGTCATAGGACTTCAATGACTATTTATTTATAGAGCACCCGAGCACATGCTTGGCACCTCAAAATAAAGATGGAAAGGACTGGTCTCTTCCTCTTAGAGCTGATATCTAATTTTAGATTGATGTCACATGTGGGAGTAACAAGACAGTAAGATAGAATTTGCTGAGGAAAGAAAAGTTACAGTTAATGAGATCATGTAATTATTCAGTACAGGAGTGCAGGTATCAGAGAGTCAAGAGTTGCAATATTGTTGAGTCATGAGAAGTTGTCGCTATCTTGCTACCATAAACTCTGATTTGCACCAGAATACTATTTATTTAATTTCCTCTAGAAACACCTTTCAACACACTTTTCAGTGTATATTATTTCCTTATTTTTAAGAAAAATTATATGTTAATGCAGTATTAACATCTAATTCTGAAATTCCTGACATCTTTAAAAACCAAAAGATCAAAAAGCAACCTTAATTCCATTCTTTTATGCATACAAATGCTAGAAGACTGGTGGAGCAGAAGATTGGGGAGTAAGGCAATGCATACTAAGGGAGGATAAGTAAAGAGGGGGGAAAGTTATGTAATTTTTGAAAATGGTGACAAAAAGCTTAAATTAAATTTGACAGCAAAGAGGAATCAGCAGAGGGAGTCAGGCAGGAAAGAGACAAGATCAAATGGATGGGCAAAGAACTAGACATTAGGGATGCTTAATGGAAGTGTGTGTCTGTCTCAGAGTCTAGCAAGGAGAATGCTGCAGTAGTTAAGACAGCATGTACAATGAAGGCCTGGTTAAAAGATTTGGCTATTGGGATGGGAAAGAAGCGATGGATCTTGGACATGGTGAATGTCAAAGGAAAGGAAGGAGTAAAAAATAAGCTCCACACTGAGTGATGGGGAAGACAGCAGTGTTAACAACAATAGAGAGGAGGAGAAGTGAAGAAGATTGTGAGAATGTAAATAAGGAGATACATTTTAAGTTAAATTGCTGCTATCTTAAGGATTGCTTTCACTGATTCAAAGATCATGTATAATATGCTATCAGCAATGGGTTTATTTTTTGATTACTTGGTTCCACTCCTATGCTTATGATAGCTGAAGTATTTTGAATGTTTTTGTGCAAAAGGCTCTATTAACATAGTGAGAAAGAAAAAGGATAGCAGACAACCTTACAGCAATTAAATTAATTAATTAAATTTATTGGGCATCTTCATTAATAATCACAAATTTTGTGAGTGTCACATGAACAGCTGTTGGCACCTAGGGCTCTGGGATTCCACCATATCTGTGAAATATGGATTTCTTTATTTAGTAGGCAATAGGATTTGCTCTCAGAAAAACACTATGGCAATGATGTAATTTTGGAGCACAGACTGTGATATCATAGCTGAGAAAAGCATTTTGCTTGATTTTTCTTTATTTAGAGTACACAAGAAAGCCAAGAACTTTGAACACAACTAATGGTGGGGGTTACTTAACAGTAACCATTCTTCTTCAAGATGGGTTGCTCAGATTCATTCAGTAATAGGCGTATAAATGCCACAGTGCATGATTGGTTGGAAATGTTTTGCCCTAGCCTGTTAGGAGAGGGCTGGCAGCCTCTGCTCCCCACGCCACGCTGTGGCTATATATGTGGCTGCCTCCTGGCCCCTTTTCAGTCCCTAGAAGTGGCCAACTCCAGTTGCAGAGATGGTGGGAGCATTGTAAATGATTCTGAGCAGCCCATAGGACGGTTACTGGTAAGTAACCCACCATTCTTATTCAAGCGCTGCTCAGATACATTCAGTAATAGGTGACTACTAGCTGTGCTCAAGGATGGTGGGCGGAGTTGGCCCTGTCCGCCTCCAGCACTGCTTTTCCCACATAAGGTAGCTGGCCCCAAGCCAGTGAGGTCCCCCAGAGGGGCCTAAGGTGTCAGCCTTGGAACTGAGGACCAGGTAAAGAGGAACCTGAGTCTGGGAATCTGACCCCAGTGGATTATAGAAGGCCTGCTAAGAAGAGCCTTGTACGTGGGGTCTCTGAGGAAAAAGGCCTTCAACACTGAGACCTTACTAGCCAGGGTAAATGACCACTAAGAACCAGCTTCCAGGCAAGGACCAGTAAAGTACAAGTCCTGCTGCGATGGAGGGCCTGCTGATCCACAAAGGCAGCAGGGCCTAATATCCGTTAATGTGAGGCTTCCAATGGAGATGCCTATGAGGCTGTGATCGAGGAAGCTACTCAGCCTAAGGACCTGAGTAGTTGATATTAAGGAACTGCTGAGGAAGAAAAGTCCAGTATTCTGGCACTAGCATCAATTGGAGTGTGAAGGTTACAGGAAAAAGGTAGTGGACCTTGGAGCTATCCGTCTACTAGCTGTGGATACCTAATATCATGAGACACGAGGAAGAGAGAAAGGGATAAAACAGAGGGGAAAAACCCCACTCTTTCCGCTAGTGCAGCCGAAAGGGGCATTGGAAAAATGGGGCAGGGAGTACTGCCAAATAGGATGCGATGCCTACATGGCTGGCTTAGATCACCATAAAGAGACAAGACTGCTTATCCCCAGTTTTAACGATGGCATGACCAGCCATGTCCCGGGCAAGCTACACCACTATTAAGGTGTCACCTGAGGCCAAGGTGTCTTCAGCAAAGACATCGTAACCTTCCCAGTATTCTCATGGAAGGGAGCTGTTATGCATTTCAAGGCATTATGCCAATTTGAAAGGGAGCATTTAGCAACTGATGCCTGATGATCAACGATTTGCTGAAGACATCGAGATGATGGAACTCGGCCACAGGAGAGAAACCTTTCTCCACGGCCCGTAGCCTCGGTACTACTTCTGATATTTGCACCACTTACGCCACAAAGGCCATAGAGCTGCATACCTAATGGAGGCATGCCCATCTTCATAATGGACAGAACCTGGAAATCTAAGTACCAGGGATGCAAAAAGAGAGAGAAAGAGGGAGAGAGATCTTGAGGATGTTGTGGATGGGAGGGGAAAGACTCCCTCTGGCTAGGTGGGTCTGTGGTGTGTCACCATGATGAGGTGAAGCTCTGATTACCCCCTTTCGACTGATTTCTCTCTCTCCGCTTCTTCCCTTTCTTTTCATTCTCATTCTCATTCTCATTCTCATTCTCTCTCTTTTTTTTTTTTTTTTTTTTTTTAAACTAAGAAAGGAGTGGTAGATGATGAATGACGAGGGTCATCTGGTTTGCCCAGATCTGAGGTCACCGCTCAGAATTTAAGGGACGGGGCTGACAACACATTCCCGCTGTGCTTGTGGGGTCCTGTGGCTGCCTGGCACCAAAACCTTGTGTGCCAAGGGGCTAACCCTTCTGGAGAAAGCCTGGGAAGGCAGTAACATTGTTTAATAAGACCCCTGACTAATGTGCAGGAATTACCAGGAAGAATAACTGCAGTAATGCTGGTGTCATGAGGGCAGGTGCTCTCATCGGGGAAGACACCTGCCAGATGAGGCGGCTTTGGAAGATGAACAGGAGAATCCCACCTAGGCCACTGTTCTAATTGAATATTATCACTGGCCTGAGGGTCAGAACGGAGGCTCAATGGCCTGAGTTGGGCAGAAATTTCAACCAGCCTGAGAGGAAGAGGATGGCTGGTCCATGGAATACCCTAACAAGGGGTAGCCTACTGGAAGATGCGCGCCTGGTATGCAGGCTCCAGAAGCCACTTAAGGCAATATTTACAACAAAAATTTATAACAGGTCTCTGGTTGACATCAGAGGGACCGACCACCAGAGTTGGACAAGAGTTCGTCCCACGAGAGAAGAGCAAGGGACCGATGGTCCAAGATTATTCAGCCCCAGCACGTAGAAAGGGGGACGGGACGGGGTAGTAGACCCATGCTGTCAGTTTGTGGGTGGCTACTAGGGATATTCCCATCCACCCTAGAGTACTCACTGAGTGGCCTTAGGTCGCTTCCCACCCCTTGTAACAACCAAAACCCTTCTGAGTACTAGGGGACAAAGCTCTGGGTCGTAGGATCCTGGGGTATCTGGAACTACCTGGTAACACCCCACGGCCCACCAGGAGGCTCAGGCTAGAATATTAGGGGAGCAGAGCTCCTTTTGCTAGAACAAGAGATCCCATTTTTCTTTTTTAACTTGGAAAGGGGAAAGCATGGGGTTCAGGTGAAAGGCTCTATTGTGAAGAGATATTCCCAGCGTGTTTGCCTCCGAGCTGGAGGTAGGCTACCAGGAGTTGAGGCTGGGGGAAGGAGGTAATAACCTCTAATGGTCTCTGATCTGTGTGCGAGAGGTCAGGTCTGAGATATCTAGCATCTAACCACTCGATGCCACTGGTCCAAGCTGGTGCCCGGGCAGGGTGACAGTGAGTTACCCTGTCCCAAAGTCCCAGAAGGTGAACCTTTTAGGAAAGAAAAAGGGGTAGGGCCCAAGACCTGCTGGACAGTCGCCAGACAGGGGAGGACCTGAACTGTTGACTGAAAGGCAGGAAAGGAGAAAGCCTTTATAAGTGGTAGGAAGGCGGGAGGGTCCAGAGCCCAGATACAGATAAAACAGGAGTGGTAGGTCCAGCCCCCAAGGCTAAGTGAACATATATTCAGCTAAGTCATAACAGGGATACTGGAGGAAGTGTCCCTTACTTCTATGAGGGGGAATAACACTGTTCCACCTAAAATTTTACGGGGGTTACTCTGGTCTCTGTCCTATGTGCCCCCAGGGGAAGTGGTGAAAGTGGATGGGGGGGGGGGGCTTCCCTCCCCAATGGAGGAAAAGGGCCCAATGAGAATTCACAGGTGGCACCTCGAGAAGAGGAACTTTCGGTGTATGTTTTACACCTATTACCCTGAGTAATAGGAGGAAGCGTATTGGGGGCCGGGGTAGTACGTGGTCTCTGTCTAAAGGAGAGACCAAAGATCAACAGCTAGAATGAGGGGTTCCAACCTCTGCTGGAAGGTGGAGTCCTTCCACACAGGGTATGGGCCCGGGATGAGAGAAATGCTCCTATCCAAGAATGGTACCAGGCCAGAGGGGTTAGAGTGCCACGACTTGGCCATTCAGCTAATATGGGTGAATCAGGGTGGCATAAAGCTCCTATTGAGCAGGAGAATGTTTGGGGCCCTTGAAGGGAGGAGGCCCAAGTACTTGACCTCCCCTGGGGGTCTTGGGTGCTGGCGATAATAGCCTTCGTCTCTGCCGGGAAAAGGGCCCCCCAACTGAAGGGGAAGTCAAAGATGACCTGTTGGGAGGCCAGGGGTATCCCTGCCTCCCTAAGCCACGCCGTGCGGCTGAGGCCTTTGTGTGGGAGGCCGTATCTATTGTTCCCCAGGCTGAAAGGAGGATGTCTTGGGATGCTATTCTACCTTCCTCCAGGAAGGTGCCATAATCCTCGCTAGCCCTGTGGGAGTAGATGTCTAAATTTATTCATCGACTCCCATCCATCCATCATGTATCTGCCCACCAGGGCTTGGTTATTGGCCACACGCAACTGGAAGGTGGAGGAGGAACATACTTTCCACCCCAAAAGCTCTACCTCCCTCATGTCCCTTGATACTGGGAAGGGATCACAGGGAATTCAGCCAGGGCCTAGCGCCGCCTTCACCACGCCCCAAGATGGTACCAGGTGGTGGATAAGGGAAGGGACCTCTGTCCCCAGGACCTGCTATTTTAGGCCCGCCATACCTCCTTTTGGGGGAATAGAGCCCGAGCTTCAACATTGTGACGATGCGAGGTCCCACATGTTAGGGTGGAGTGGGACCATGACAGGGTCGCCAGATGAGATCACCGGCCCAAATAGTGTGTCAGCGGACCCTTTGGGGGATTGAACTTCCATCCCTGTAGGGGCAGCAACACGGCGCAGAAGATCAAAGTGCACCATGAGGTCTCCCGTGTAGGAGGATCGCACAGGGTTTAAGGTTCTGGCTGGTGCCAGAGGCGTTGGTGCCTCCAAAAGCTCCACAGCACTGCAAAGGCTCAACATGCTCTCCTGCAGGGACCATTCATGGGGCCAGTACCTAAACAGTGCTGATGCCGAGAGCCTAGGCCGGGGCCATTTAGACCCCTGTGAGGTACCCTCCCTCCAGACTTGAAGGAGGGTAAACTCCTTGGGACTGTGATGATGGTGCTGGGGAGAAGGCTCAATGGTACCCAGGCTCTGGCATGTGGGGGAAGTTGGGGAACTCGGGACCGAGACTGGAGAGGGTGTTTGGTGCCCTTTGTGGGGCCAGGCCCTGGAGGCAAACACTGGCTTGCCCCTCTCTTGGGGGGTATTGGAGAGGGCGGTGTAGGCAATAAGAGGAGCACCTTTGCTGCCGCAAATGCCTCTGGTGTAGCAGGGAGCGGCACCAATTCCTCGTGGTCCCTTGGTGACCCCTGAGAGGGGGAGCGGGACTGGCGCTGAGCCAGCCTTTCTGCGGCCTCTCGGTGAGCGGTGCCGGGAGGGCTCCGGTGCCGAAGAGGCATGCGATGCCAATGGAGACCCTTGGCGGGTTGGCTGCTGCGCTTGCCCTGAGGCCAACATGTGGCACCTTTGCTCCCTGTCTTTTATTGTCCTAGGTTTAAAGGACAGACAGATGGAGCAAGAGGTGACAAAGTGGGTTTCGCCCAGACACTGAAGGCACTTCGTGTGGGAGTCGTCCCGCGGGAAGGCCTTGCCGCAGACAGTGCAAGGTTTAAACCTTGGCATGGCAGGCGGCAGAGGGGAGCAGTGTTGCTGCTTCAACAGACACTCAGAAGAGGAAGCACTCTTCTGTGGAACGACATCCACAAAAAGGTGTTCACAATAGAGTAGCAGGCTCATAAATGAAGAAGACAGGCTACTTGCATGATTGCAAGAAGCGGGCTGTTCCACAAACCGTTACTGAGGCAGACAAAATGGAACTGATGAAGGGCCAGGCAGCAGCCACATATATAGCCACAGGGGGGAGTGGGGGGCGGTGGTTGCCAGCCCTCTCCTCACAGGCTAGGGCAAAAAGTTTCCGACCAATCATGCGTTGCGGCATGGATACACCTATTACTGAATGTATCCGAGCAGTGCTCGAAGAAGAAATTTCAATTTAAATGGTCGATCAGAACTTTGCAGTATGAGACCCTTAGAGAAGCAGCTCTAAAATGGCAAATGCAAGCTATTGTGATAGGATTTCTTTACTCTCATTGCAAAATCCCATAGATGCCATCTGACTGCCATATTTTAAAAACAAAAGCACTCCATTGCTGTATTAAAAAAAATTAATCTAACCAATAAAAAGATGCATTTTTATTCTGAGTTTCTGGGAACAATATACCATAAGACCAAACTATCTTTCTAAAACTTAAGAGCTACTTGATAATGATTTATTTATTGAGTGAAAATAATCTATCGTATTAGCTTACTATATCATTACTTGAATAAACTGATGAACACAGAAGCTTGTGTTAGCAGGCTACTTACTAACTCCCTTGAGTTGTAGCAAGTCAGGTAATGTTTTAGCATGAATTTGGCTCTTTGCTGTATCCTGCTGTTATCTGTGGCAGGCAAAGAGCAACCCTGCACCTCCAGCGCTTCAGAGTCTTTCGTGCATTCATGATAAGTTATTCAGAGTCCTTTCTGCCAATTGTTCTTGGCAAATGGACTGAGAAAGACTATTGTTGCTGGCTGTTATCTCTGCCTCTGACTCTACTTGGCAGAAGTGAAAATCTCTTTCGCTTGTGTGGAAACAAGCTGTTTGACACTAGATGATTCAACTCATTGATAAACAAAGTCACACAGGAAATGGGAACCTGTCTTAACAAAATACACGTATAAAAAGTTTATTGGATGCTATGATGTTTGTCCTCCTCAGCATGACAATGTTTTATCTCACTCCACAGCCTTCCCATCAAAGAAGTGGGAAAGTTA
Organism: Podocnemis expansa; assembly: GCA_007922195.1. Taxonomy (NCBI): domain Eukaryota; kingdom Metazoa; phylum Chordata; order Testudines; family Podocnemididae; genus Podocnemis; species Podocnemis expansa. The sequence continues at coordinate 4,227,108 of ML682060.1, read as the reverse complement.
ATAGTTTATCAAATTTTAATCAGTTTAAATATTTACATATTACTTACAGAACACGGAAAGTATTTTTGTGAGCTGTTGTTGGTGATGGTGGTTTATTTTTAAGCATTAACATCTTTTACCATGTTTTTGTTCCAGCCTTTGCTCTATAGAAGGCCTCATTCTTAACTGAAAGACCTACAGTATCTTAAGAAGCAGGGAGTCTTGTGGCACTTAAAGACTAACAAATTTAATTATTGCATGAGCTCTAGTGGGAGAAAATCATACTTTGTCAGATGCTTTGAAGATGGCGGAGCTTACAGAATGGAAGGAAAATAAATGCAGGGGAGTGTAAGACATGGGATCAGTCATACTGTAACAGCTCTGATTTGCTGTTACACTCTGACCCGATCCCATGTCTTACACTCCCCTGCATGTATTTTCCTCCCATTCTGTAAGCTCCCCATCTTCAAAGCATCTGACAAAGTATGATTTTCTCCCACTAGAGCTCATGCAATAATTAAATTTAAGTGCCATAGGACTCCTTGCTTCTTTTGCTGAACTAGACTAACACAGCTGCCCCTTTGGAACTACAGTATCTTATTGCTCATTCCTATTACTATCAGAGTCCCGCTCAGCTGCTGTGGTGGAATATCAGCAATGAAATGTCAAATTACTGTGAAATTTTCCTCTAGCCTGAAGTGGAAATATGTATTCAAATCCTTGCTCTGGAAACTGTATTTGTTATAAAAGGATTCCTTGGCTTTATCCACCACAGTAGGAGCCTGATCCAAAGAACTCACCTGAAGTCAGTGGAAAGATTCCATTTGAATCAGGACTTAGGCTCAGAAGTGCAATTATTTTATCAACAATTGTAACAAAGTCTAGCAGTACACCTGCAGAGGTTGCCTGACTCTCCAAAGCCCCATGCTGGTTAGCTTCCTCACAGCAGCACCGATGAGGAGGTCACAAACAAGGGACTCGTGAATCAAGGGCTCAGGGCATTACCACATTCGCATCCTTCACCAAGAGGAGGCCCAACAGTGAGTATCCCCACATAAGTGAAAGGCAATGTCAATTGTTACCTTAAAACAAAAGCAATACTTTTTTGCATATTAGACAAAAAGAAAAGTCAGACAAGACAAACACAGAGCAGACACACACTGTTCTACAAAACAGCCAGCTACGCTCAAAGCTAATTTTCAGGGAATATTTGTTAAGCAGGATGAACACTCTACCTAATGGAAACTACTCTGGAATAGCCAACTGCCACCAGCTTGGACTTCAGTGTTCCAACAAAGAGCACTTGTTTCCAGATCCAAGAAATCTGTCTGCAATTGTGGATACTTTTGCTTTACATGAAAAACAGGTCCCTCTGTTTATTTCAAAAGAAACCCACTCCACCTCTTTACAACCACCATTTCCAAGTCTTACACCTTTTACACTATATACCAAAAGCAATATGGGATCTCTGCTTCACCTCAGCTTCCAAAAGGTATGACCAATAAGCAATATTATGTTGTACTGCTGTACATGCAGAACCATGAGTATTGATGAGCCTTCAGTAACATATGAAATAAACCAAATGACATCCAATATATATCATCTCTCATGGAATATTTTGTACAGTCCCACCAAGTACCACACAGCTGGGAAAATGGCAAGTATGAATTAAAGGAATGGGTGGAATACTTAACTGCCACCTCCCCCCCCAAAAAGTAGTAACATGCTTTTCATAAGACTTATCAAACGTATCATTGGAGCTATACAATTTATCAGACACAGAAAACAAATGTTACATAAAGAGTTTGATGTGAAAGATATTAAGAATGTTAATTATAATTCACAAATATGCATGAAGCAGATTAACTGTGCATGGTGAAATGAATTCCATACCAAACAAAAAAGTCTACCACCACTGAAAGATTATTTTTGCAAAAAACAAAGCACTACAAAGTTGGGAAGTATCAGAACTAAAGCCCTATGTGCATAAGGGTTAAGATCAGGTCTTTAATTACATAAACATATTCTATTTTCTACAGGACTCCTGCGAATGAAGATCAGCCAGAGAATTTCAACTTAGTAAGGACTTTGAATAAATAATATTTTGTGGTAATATTATCATCAATTCAATTATATTATGTAAAAATGTATTCAGCAGCTTTAAATGGGTTGTCTTCATTTTACCAAGTGTTCTCTTATTTATGAAATATGAAAAAAAAAACTAAAACCACAATATTTTTTCCTCTTTTTACTGTTTACAGTATTTTTACATGTTCTCATATGTTCATTTGCTCTCTAAACTAAACTGTCTTAAAATCTTTTGAAATGTCTCCTCATACGCCTTTCCAAGTCTCTACACATTTTCACTTCCTATCTTTTCTATTTCTGTTAATCAAAGCTGTAGAAAGCTTTCAAGGAAAGGCACATCATCTATTTATAAAATAACATTTTAGTTTTAGTATCCTCTAACCATTTCTTAATACAACTTAACTTTGTGTGGTTTTGGTTTTTAGCCAACACTGCACATTGAGGAACTGTTTTCACTAGGGTATCCACAGTGACAAAAGTCTTTTGTTGTTGTTGTTGCTGCTCCTGAGTGGCTAGTGTTAATCTATAATAGATTGCATGAATAGTTCAATTTGGAAAGAACAATTTAATTACAATCTTACCTCTATTATTTTGTCCAATTGCCTAGGCTTTCCTGGGGCTGTCTTAAATTTCCTCAATCTTCTACATAACTTTTTTTGTCAGCTGCAGATTTTACTATCCTACTGGTTGCACCCTTCTCCAAATCATTGGAAAATATATTAAGTAGTTCCAGTCTTGTTAGAAATATTGAACAAACTATTTAATTTTACTTAAATTCTATGAAAGCAACTCCACTTCAACCTTTTTCACTAAAGTCAGACTTACAATGAAAGAAGAAGAAAATCTCTTTCCATATTTTTTTTAAAAAACAGCTCCAGTGGTGAAGCCTCTGGTTTAGACTTGTTAAAGGAGAGCACAGTCAGAGATGAGGTGGGTAAATAAGGAATATGAGAGCTCAGAAGGCATCATTGTTCACTATGAAGTATAGCAGGAAACAGAAATGAAAGCAAGGAAAAGGCCAGGAGTAAATATGCTCTTACATTTTAAAGGTAGTTATATAATACACAGGGAAGACCACAGTTTTGATGTCCACCACCTTGGTCTTTCCACTGCCACACAGATTGCTAATACAGGATACTAACCATTGCTGGGAAATTAACTGTTTTAGAAGATGGCTTCCTCTGTTAGGTTAAAGGCAGTTGCTATAACCATGGTCAACCGCTTATGAAATGCAAAAGCAAATCATGAAAAAATTAAAGAGGTGGGTGAAGGGGAACGGGCTAAAACTCTCCTATCCTGTCACATATAAACAAACTAAACAGCAAAAACAAGGTGGCTATGGCATTTCTCGTGTTCTGACATTGCTGTTTTGAGTCTGGGGTAATGTATAGGATACATAAACAGTGAAGCTAGGCAACCAGACAAGGCACACATTCTATTAAATGAGCTGTCTAATCTAATACTCAGCCACCAGTTGAGACATAACATCCCAAGCAACAAAGAGATCGTATTTGTTTTATTTCAGCTCTTATCATTAGTGTCTACCACCCTATTTACTATGGCTAGTCCCACCCTTAAAGATTGAGCACCACCCAAATCAATCTCTAGCTCATTTCTTAAAATGGGTTAGCTGAACGCTCAGTTTACATCCATCACGGCAATCTTATCAAACTGCAGATGTTTTGGTGACCACATCACCAGCCATGTAGTAGCAGTCTTTAATAAACACACTTGGGAATTTGTTGGTCTTCCACCTGCCAAAACCAAACCAATGCTGATGAGGTAGTTGCTAGGTTCAATTTTAAAAGTCCTAATTTCTGATCTTGATCCTCCACATACTATGGAGCATCAGGCAAAAATAAGGAGACTCAAGACATCCATCTGTTCTTTTCAGCCTTCCTCAGTGTCCATGTTTCTCTGCCAGGCAAAACAGTTTGGTATAATTTTGTTCCATGTACTGTATCTGCAGCTTTGTAGCAGCCTTGACATCATGATGTTATCACAGAGGCAGTTGAAGGGCACAAAAGGTGGCTGCAGCAATAGCTGCCCACAACTTTCCAGTTTCCTTCAGAACTGTCTGATGCTTTCCAGGTATTTTATAGTTACCATTTTGCTCCATGTCCTGTCCAGACAGATTAATACTGAGCTAGCTGTAATCTGGAGCTCAAGGCTACATAATGGTAATGACCAGCATCTTAGTTTTATTAATTTAATAACCAGGCCAATGTGTGCTGCTTTGTCCCTGACCAGACTGGCCAGCAGCAGCAGCAGCAATTTGCCTTCCAGGATCAGTACATTCACACTGTGAGGTTGTTTATGCTGAAGCCAACCACCTGCAACAATCTGGTTAACTGTCCTTGTAGAGGAAGTGGCCAAAAGTTTCCCTATTGCTCAAGTAAAAAATGACTAGTTAAACTGGGCAAAAGAGCTGTCCCAATATCTTGTGTGTTTGTGGCAACCGTAAAATGTTTGTTTGTAACAATATCTAATACTAAAGAAATTAAATGTAAATGTCATGTCCGTTCTGTATTCCTTGTACAGCACTGACACCATTGATCTTTGGCTTTGACCTTTTCTTGAAGAGAATATGCAAGACTACATAAGGTATTTTCTTAGAGAAAGCAAGAGAGGATACAAAATTTGGACAATCAAGGACTGAGAAAAGAATGGGTTCTTTGCATCTATACTTCAGATACTTAAGGGAAGAAGATGCCATTTCTGAATTTGCTTTTTTTCTTTCACATTTACAGAGGGTACTTCAAGTTTTGGAGCTTCATATTGGAATTCTTTGCAGTGCAAGAAGCCTTGAGAGTTCTATTTTATCCAGGGCATTATGGTAACCTTCTAATTAAGACTATAGTCCTGCTCACCTATGGAAATGCTGGCCTTCAACAAAAATGAAGGTCTCGAACTTCAGAGATATATATCTTATGCAACAACATACTTAAATGGAAGGTTGATCATGCTAATCTGATAATTACATTTCCGTCACCATGAAGGTCCAACATTTTCTAATCAAAAGACAGTACAGTCTTTTTATATTTACACACACACATCCCCTATATATCCTCGAGTGCAAGCTGCAGAACCTGAACTATTGGAACAATGCCTATGTTTTATGTCATTTTAAATTTTCAGTGCTATCTACTCCTATGCACTGTCAAACATTTAGGATCTGATTTTCAGTTAGGCATGTGTATTTGCATATACACTTAGAAGTAGGGATGCCAATCCTTGATTTATGCACATGCACACACTGAGTATTCACAAGTATATGACAGGCACATGCAAACACATGAAGATTTGAAATTTTGAAAATGTTTGCCCTGGAAATGAAGTTCTACTCTTATCATATCTGTAAGGTGACTAAATATGGCACTTCAAAAGTGCACAGACACTGCTTCTGTGTTGCCAAGATCCAAAGAGGTAGCCATGTTAGTCTAGGTCAGTAAAAACAAACAAAAACAAAGAAGGAGTCCTGTGGCACTTAAAAACTAACAAATGTATTTATTTCATGAGCTTTCATGGGAGAAAATCCCACTTCATCAGATGCTTTGAAGATGGGGAAACTTACAGAAGTTCTGTAATCCCCCCCCCATCTTCAAAGCATCTGATGAAGTGGGATTTTCTCCCATGAAAGCTCATGCAATAAATGTATTTGTTAGTCTGTAAGTGCCACTGTCCCTGTGGATATTCTGAGTCACTCCTATTACCTTAACTAGCTGTAACCCATCAAAAATGACAGGGGAAAAATCAAAGGGAATTTATGAAATATTTTAATTGATTAATAGCTCTTTACAACACTTTTTGCAAAAGTTCTATAGTCAGCTAAAACTTTTCCTTGGTAGTTCGCATCCTTCATGTAAACTTTCAGATTTTCGTGGTTTCTTCCCCAAGTGGGCACCACATACAATTGTCTGAAGAGTCAGGGTGAAATATTAGAAACAGCTGAAAGCATAGCTGACAGCTTTATAATTTTGACAAGTTCCAAAGGGGCAGCCGTGTCATCAGAGTGAACCATCCCTAGGTTTCACTGGCTGTTACTGTCCAATTATTAAATCCTCAGCCATTTCGCCTTTATGAATTTGATGAGGTATGCAGCTACAATATGATTTGTGCCATGCAAAGACTCCTACGCCATTGTGATGTCAGAGGTGACTCAACCAATTGCTCCTTGGGTCACCTCTGACATCACTCAATGGCCTGTCACATGGCACACCTCACATCACGCACGCACACAACAAATTAAGAGAGTTGATAATAGTTTTTACTATGTTTATATAGTCAACATAGCAAGAGGATGAAAAGAAGTCAGTGAGACAATGGAGGTGCTCACAAAAATCAGGCCATAAGTTTTCATTGCAAGTTCAAATCTTGTCAGTCATCACTGTGAGAGCCTTTGAAAATTCGCTGAAAATATTGAACACTATTAGGTTCCACAAATGTAACTGTGCCCAGTATCTGGCCTGCACCATCTTTACCAAGAGTGATAGTAGACAAGCCATAAAGAATGAACAAACATTTTGACTTTCATATTCAAGACTGATCTTGCAGTGCTAGCAGATGGGGGAAAAGGAGGTTTGTTAAATTAGTAAACAGAAAATATAACACAGAAGTAATTGAGAGATGATAATGGAAACTGAGGATACCAGTTTTCCAGGATGACTTTTAAGAACAGAACCAAACTTTAAACTTTTAGACTACCACTATGTTCTTTGATATTTGCTTCAAAACATTGCAGAGAAGGGGAAAGGAAGGAGTTTAAACCTAAGTAGCTCAGACTCAGTCAGATTCTCTTCTAATGCACAGCATTTTTATTTCCTATGTTCCTATTTAATATTTAAGACATCACATCTGATACCTTTTAAAATCTATTCAAATAAGTTAATGAACAAATAAAGATGTAGGTCATAATAAAAACTGAATCTGTGCAAACGATGTGAATCTCTTAATATAATCTGGCCCTCTTTCCCTTATGCTTATGAAAAGTGTGACAAATTCATTAAAGCAGTGGATGGTGCTAGACCGGAAAGGCGGGTTGGAATGAGATCAAGCTATTGCTCAGAAAAGCAGTATTCCCCCAAAAGAAAAAACAAGATACAGAACATGGTCTCTCACTTCTAATCTTTCTTTTCTTGAATTATTTTTCCCTTAGGAATGCAGTTCACAACCTATTTTATTGATTTGCGTTTGCAGACGTAAAATGGCCAGAAGACTGTTTGTTCCTATTAAAGCTTCCTATCGTGAAACAAGTCAGGTTTTAGGTACTTTGCTGGCAGGTTCCTGTTTCTTGTGATTGCTGCTGAAAGCCCATTGAGAAAGAAACCATGCTTGTCACCATACAAAGGAGGATGTAAAAGAAGTTCATTGTTCCTGCTCTGAAGAAAAACAATGTGACACAGCCAGACGCCTCTCTCAGCAGAGCCAAGTGCACAGTAATTTATTACCTCTGGATGCTGGATTCCAAGTGGAGGAAACTGAAATGTCATGCCTTCATTCATAACACCATCTCATGAAATTATTTTTTCCGGATTCCTGGGAAATTGAAATATTTTAGAAGAATATCAGGAACTGTTGTTTTAGCATGTTTGGCGAGTAGATAATTGCCTTCCAACTCGACTCTTTCAGGAAATGATGTGAGTGTTGTATTGTTCCTAGATGGGGGCAGCAGTGTTTTTTAGGAAGGCACATACATATATATTTTTAAAAGAAACAAAACCACAACTAAAACATACTGTCTAGTCATTGCACTGAACCTAGACTTTCTGAATTGGGGCTAGATAAGAAGTTGGCCCCAGACAACTTGTCCATGTTTCTCATAACTGAAAGCATTCTTGAGAAGGTACGTAAGCACCATTTTGTTTTCAGGGAAAAAGAAACCTAAACCAAAACATTTTATAATGTAGGAGTAATACTCTTATCATGTTGACATCAAACATGACCAGAAAAAAAGCTCCTGGGAGAAGTTAAACTTAACGATTTGATCACAGGGGGAAAACTAGTCTGGGATGCAAAGTGCATGAAGGAAATGACAAAACATTAAAAATAATTTCTTATTGTATGAAATATTTGGAAATAGCTTTCTGTTAAGCTTTCTCCTTGTGGCCACCAGTTTAAAGGGGGTCCAGGGTGATGATGAGCTAAAGTAGCAAACATGCAATGATTGTTGAATACCTCTGAAGAAAGTTATGTTGTCTCAGTTCGGTTTCTAATTGACAGGCATCTACAGTGCAAAAATAGCCACCGAAAGTGGCCCTAATGGCAGAAGGATAGCCTATGCAAAGGCAGAGAGGCAGCATGAAGAAATTTGCACTCTCAGCTGTGGCTTTTCTATGAATAAACGTGCCACAGTGACAGCTCTGGCACCCTTCCCTAGCACCTATGTTTACTTTTTTTTTTTTTTTTTTAAGAAAGGAAAAAGTCATTTTCAGAGCTTTCTGTTGGTGGTGTCTTACCAAACAGCACGAGCTGTGCCACAGGGCTTGATGTAGAAGATGGCATCAATAATTGCCTCCCTACTTTAATATCCAGTAGAAAGAACTTACTGTATAAAAATGTACATTTTCCATTCATTGTCATGGTTGTTCCACAGGAAACTGCAGCTGCAGCAAAAGATTTTTACACTAACACTTTGTTTGAGTGATTCTCAATCACAGAAAGCATTTAAATTGTTGTATTACTATTATGCACTTCTTCTGAATTTGATTTCTTGGGTTTTTTGAGGGCCCATTGGAAAACTGTTTCTTAACATCCCAGACTCTATTACTGTTAACAAATCAAACTGCTGCCTTAGGAATATGTATTATTGTAATCTTAATTTTGTCACAAGTGTTTTTATAAAAGGCTGGACCATTTTGAAGTGCTCTTTTACATCAATATATTGGAGGAATGTGCAATATTTCCTGTTCCTATTTATGTCATTCAGAAGCTTTTCTAGAGGACACAGTAGATATGGGAACAGATTTTCGAGCCATCTGGAGAAGAGATTTTCAGGAACTGGAATCAATTTACTGAGAGTCAACAGGATCTGGAAAGGACAAACCTGGTCCACTCAAAAGGTTTTCCTATGACCACAAGTAATCCAGATATAACTTCTGAGGAGCCAAAGCTACTGCAAAGCATTGTGCATGTTCTAAAATAACCTAGAATAAACATTGTGGTGGTGGCCACTTTAGAGAACCTATATAACCACCACCAATGCTTCGCCTCCTTTTTATCCTTGCTCAGTGAAGCTCTGTAGGCTGTTGAGTTCTTAGCACTACAAAGCAAAGTTGAAAATCTTCTTCATAAAGGGACAACAAAAAAATGTTCTCCTGGAAGAAAGAAATGAAGGCTACTTACCTGTAACTTGAGTTCTTAGAGATAGCTCCGTTTATTTAAACTTACAGGTTCTGCATTGTTGTGTGGTGCCTTATGGTAAAAGTCTCTTATAGCCATATTAGAGGGCTTCCATCCCACCCCCAACCATCACAAGGCGCTGAGGGTCAGGCTATAAAAGGAACAGAATGCCCTTATCACCTCAGTTCCTTCCTGTGCACAGCCGTAGACATAGTACAACAAAGATGCTGACAGAAAGGAGATGACTTGTGGAAAGTGTAATGCAGAGCCACCCAGAACTCCAGTTATAAGTAACTAACCTGAATTTCTTCTTTGTGTCTCTCTACATCTTCTCATTTATGGGACAGAATGGCCCACAATGCTGAAGCTAACTTGGAGGCAGGAGTGGAGTCCTGGGGCCAGTCTATATTGCCAGCAAAATTTGGTGGCAACTGATGAGAGATGATATGCAAGTTACAGAGTAGCCTGTGCAACTTCCGTCAGTTTTGTAACTTACATTCTACATGCCATCTCAACTGTACTGCACGTATAGGAAATGTGTTCCTGTCAATGCAGCACTACGCCACCTGAGGAAGTGGATTTACTTGATTAACTTCTGGAGCCATTGAGCATACCTTTACTGCGATTGAATTGGATAAATTAATCTGATGGTGGCAAATTTGCTGTGGTTGAATAGACACAAACACTGCCTTGCTGAATCTGGCACTTGCTCATCCTAAGTCCAGAGCACGGTACGTAGTGAAGGTCTGAGCAAAGTCCAGGTTGCAGTTTTGCAAATTTCAGCCTAAACAGACAAAAAGAGGTGCCACAACTCTAGTGGAATGTAGTCAAATTGCACTAGGTATAGGGGCTATTGTTCCCATGTAGCTTTCAAACAATATATTTTTTTAAATCCATTGGGAAATTGCATGGTTTCTTCCCTGACTCTTAGTTCTGTCCAGGTGACAGGCCTTCTAACATCCAAAGTATGTAGAACTGAAATGCCACAGGACTCCTTGTTTGTTCTTCCAATTAGAATGCTGCTAGGGCAGTGGGAGGAGAACAGCCTTAATGGTCTGATTAGTATGCAAATCAGACACCTTAAGAAAAGGGCTGACAACTACCTAGTTCTTATGAAAAGAACTTAAAGGTACATCAGCCATAAGGTTGTTCAATTCATTCATCCTCTTGGACAGTGTGATCAGAATAATGAGAATCGTCTTGGTAGATAAACGGTAGCAAGAACAGTCAGCCAAGGATTAAAAAAAAAAGAGTGACAGGATCTCTGAGATAGACACATCTGACAATCCTTTCATAAATCTTTTAACTGAACAAAGAACAAACAGCAATTTTCCATGAAATAGAGTGTACTGTCCCTCAGTCAGCATAAAGATAATAGGAGCAGCTTCTAGTGGACCAGAAAGTGCCTTCATGTTAGGAGGACTAAAAGCACTAAATACAATATTTTGTTCTTTTCATTGTTAAATAATGATGCATGCCTTTAGAAACTATTTTTTTAAAAAAATGCTATGGTTAAAATTTTTTCCAATGATTACCACCAATTTCTCTAGCACCAAGCTACATCAGAGGGAAAAGTGGGTTTCAAAAAGCAAGAAAAAACCAAAAGGCTTCTGTTCACCCAACTCTAATACTAAAAGACTTCTAAAAAAAAATCACTTGTGTGTGTTTTTAATAAAATATTGTATAGCAATCTAGCTTGTGAAAAGGCTACAGAGTTACAGTATGGATTACTGTGGGATAATTAAAATTGTCAGAGGTCTCCTTTAATGAGGCTGCTGCTTCAATTCAAGCCATTTCAGACTTGACCCGCTGTTTCTAAAAGGGTGGTGGCAAAACACCTCACAAGGCAGTTAGTGATGTTAGCTTCCAAAGCAGAAATACATTTAAGTTAACCTTTATTTAAGCAAAATCTACAATGGCCATACATCTTAGAATTTATTAGATGCATCATCCAAACTAGGACGCTTTCTATAAATCATTAACAAGAAGCATTTGTAGCATTACTGCTCTTCCACAAAAGCAGGTAAAATACTGTAGGTAAGATGTGTTGCTTTTTGGCTAGAATATCTGTAGTTTGGTTCAATAAATGTTGCTTATTTGCTGGTGCAAAAGTTACCATACGGTTATTTTAGGATCCAATTATATATCATTTTCTACTTTGTCCATGACAGTGTACTAATATGGTTATGGAACATCTGTCTCATTGTTTGAAAGCAGTCAGACTCACATTGCCACCCACCAATGAGTAGCTGTACATTTCAGGAACCAGGGTGTGTGAAGAGGTAAAGTGCCCTTTCTAACAAAGAAGTAACTCATCTTAATTTCCAAAGGGGGTAGCCATGTTAGTCTAGTTTAGCATAACAAGCAAGGAGTCCTTTGGCACTTAAATGACTAACAAATGTATTTATTGCATAAGCTTTCTTGGGAGAAAAATCCCACTTCAGACACTTTTAGGAGCTTTTGTAAAATTCAACTATTGGTCTAATCTAACAAATACTTAAACAGTATATTACCAGTGCAGTATCAGTTTTTGCACCTATCTTCAAGGAGAATAATTCCTTTCTTGATACCTATAGGTATCAAAACAGAAAGCTAACTTTAAGATTTAAGGAAAACTCCAATGAGTATAGGACATTATAATTGCTACTTCAAGTTACATGGCTCAGAGCCTTAAATATAAAAGTTATTAATCAAACACAAAGCTACCACCTTAGTCTGATATAAAGCAGGACTGTTAATCATACAATATTAGGGCTGGAAGGAACCTAATGAGGTCATCTAATCCAAATCCCTCATAAAAGCAGGATAGTCCCACTAAATCTTCCTGACCACTGTTTTCCTCAGGTGGGTCTTAAAAGTTTCCAAAGATGGAGAATTCCACCACATTTCTAGGAAACGGATTCCAGTGCTTCACCACCCTCCTAGTGAAAAGGTTTTTCCTAATATCCAAGCTAGACCTGCCCAGCTGCAATGTGAATCCATTGCTCCTTGTTCTGTTGTCTTTTACCACTGAGAATAGCCTAGCTCCCTCCTCTTTGGAGCACCCTTCAAGTCCCCACAAATCTTCTCTTCTGCAAACTAAATAAGCCTAGTTCCTTCAGTCTCTCCTTATAAGTCTTATGTCCTATCCCTCTAATTATTTTTGTTGCCCTCTGCTGGACTCCTTTTAATTTGCCTACATCCTTTCTGTAGTGGCGAGCCCAAAACTGGACACAATATTCCAGATGTGGTCTCACCAATGCCGAATAGAGGGGAATAATCACATCCCTTGATCTGCTGGCAAGATTGATCTCCTACTGATGCAGCCCAATATGCTGTTGGCCTTTTTGGCAACAAGGGCACACTATTCACTCATATCCAGCTTCCCAGCCACCATAACTCCCAGGTCCTTTTCTATAATGCTGCTACTTAGCCAGTCAGTCCCCAGCCTGTAACAGTACATGGGATTTTTCCATCGTAAGTGCAGGACTTTGCATTTGTTCTTGTTCAACCTCATGAGATTTTGTTTGGCCCAATGCTCCAATCTGTCTAAGTCCCCCTGAATCCTATCCCTACTCTCCAATGTGTCTACCATTTCCCCCAGCTTAGTGTCATCTGCAAACTTGCTGAGCATGCAATCTATCCCATCATCCAGATCGTTAATGAAGATGCTGATGCAAACATCAGCTTCATCATTCAATGTAGCAGAAATCCAGGGCCTCATCCAACTCCTAATAAAGTCCACTAGAATATTTTTTTAAAAAACCAACTTTAATGGAAATTGTATCAGTACTCAAGAGATTTTGGAAAGTTTAAGAGTTAAGAATTTAAATATCTGAAGTCAATTTAAACACTAAAATTCTTTTATGTAGCTTACCACATAACTTTGACATACCCTTTTTAGGAATAAATGCATATAAAGGGAAACAGGTATTTCTACATTTTCATTTTCCAGCATAGCCCATGCTGAGAAGCATCTTTGACCTTCTGATAAACCACATCTTCATTTGCTGCTAAACCAATACCGAATGAGTGAAGTTTAAAAAATTAAAATAATTTTCTTACATACATGATTCACTGATGTAGTGATCTAAACCATAACAAAGCACCAATTTTCCTTTTAAGTTATAGAACAAAGCATTTTTCTATTCACTTTGTTAAACCAGTCTACAATCAAATTGTATGTTTTGTTAATTTATTCCAAGAGCTATAGCACATAACATTTAAAGTTAATGAAGCCTACTGAATAACTTAGCGATAAATATTATAGGCTCCCAATGATGCGTGCCAACAAGCAGATAGATATTTGTTTGCATATTAAAGATAAACTGTAAGCACCTTTCCCCCTCAAACATATAATTCCCAAAATGAGTAAGGCAGTGGGGGAATTTTCTAAAGCCTACAATACCTCTGGCTTTTGAAAATAGTATCCTTGGGTATCATTTACTTATTCTATTTCGGGTTTTCTTTGCCAATGAATTACATCCCCAGGCTTAAAATTCTTACTCTTGTACAGATGTTCAGCATACACTTGTCTTGCAATATCTATATTATTATTCATAAACCCTCACAGGTAGAGTGTTTCAGAGACACAGGCAGGCTTGCTCTTTTTTTAAACTGAGTGGATCGGATATAAATTATTTTATAGGAATAAAAACACAAATCAAATTCACTTAGTACCAAAGGAGTACTGAAGTACATTTTGTCAGAAAGTTATTTTGATTTTGAGGACATTCATATTAAAAAAAATCTTGTAGAAGAGAATGCTTTCAGTTCACTAAGATGAACAAAAGCTATTGCTACTCTGGACCCTAAAAGACAGGCAACAGTATCTTCTGTTCTCCTGAAGAAGCAAAACAATCCAGGCTCACAGTTACACAATTCATTCGTCAGTGGGTACGTAAGCTTAGCGATATTCAAGAAATGACCTTCCATTCAATAGGGGTTTTTGTTAGGAAGTTCTCCTCACTTTTTACATGTAGCATACATTGGACCCATCTATGTTTTTTCCATCCCTAACAGAATTAACAACATTCCACCATGCTCCAGTGTCAGCAAGTGCTCTTTTCAGTCCAGGTACCTGATGATGATTGATGATGCTGTCAGGCCTACAGTAGCGGATAGACAAGTTTGGCAGGAATTCAGTGTTATTGAAAGAAATCACAAATACTTATTCCATCTCCTCTGGTAACTTTAATCACATTATCAACATGCTGCCAGGAATGAAGCCTTGACACCAAGCCATAAATTTACACAGGCAACCATTGTCTGTATAAGGCAGTTACAGAGATAATGAGCAAGTTCTGTTTATTTTACCTCTTTCTATTTAATATTGCATAGTAGTTAAAATAATATTTGAAAATTTTTCTTGTACCTCAGGTTAGTTTGCATCAAATTTCATTCTGTTATTGCATTTAATTTCACTTGATTTAAAAAAGGACATTTAAGCTATATTATATTCAGTTGTATTGCTATTAAAGATTTTAAATAAAAATAAAGGATCATAGTGGTGACATAAGCTTACAAATGATCCATAATACACATTAATAAGAACACAAACTAATACTGCAGATGATTCACTTTTAATGCCATTTTCTCGCTTGCCATGCTGACAAAAACCAAAAAGATCCTTCCTCACCTGCATTAAGGTTAACACAACAGATTTTAGGTAATAAGCCCCAATAAGGTGACAACTGCTCATCCTACTGAGTGTACCAATAGGATGACGAATGCTTAAGGTAAATACTGCGCCTCATAGAAAATGCTAATGGAAGGACTGACACTTCTAGAACAAGGGTTAGTAACCCCGTGCTGGCCCCTCCTCCCCAATCTTCAGGCAGTGCCAGCAGCCCCCTTCACTAAAATAAAAGCAGACACTGCCTGAAGACTTTGTAGTGGCCATGGTCGGAGGGTGTGTCTGAAGGGGGAACGAAGTTCCCCAGGCATATTGCTGTCCTCTCAGCAGCATGAGATCCCAAGCATGCCACATGAAAAAAAAGCTACCAGGAGTGGCTTCTCCCCAGGCATGCTGATGAAAGGACCCACCCTCCAGGCACACCACCAAAAGGAGCAGTTCCTGGTGACTGCCTTCCAAGGCATGCCTGGGGACTGCCATCAAAAGGAGCCATCCAGAGTGGTTTTTGATGGCAGGAGCAACAATTTTCTTGGTGCCATAGGGAGCACTACATGCCATTCCAAATGAACTTGTGTGCCACTTATCACCCAGGCCAACGGTTGCCTACCCTGTTCTAAAAGTTACTTCTAGATGCTTTAAGGGGAGAAGGAAGAGGGCTGCTCTGTAGCATAAAGCTGCAAGAAAGGCATGTGTCAGTTACACAGAGAAAAATTTGTTTCCTACAACCTCAGTCACACTTTGGGTGGCTATTTGAGAGAGAACAGTCAATATCTCAACTCTACTTCAAAATGGTGCAATTGTATCCATACCAAGTTTGAAACTACCTAAATTCACTCTGTTTTGCAAGACACGTTACTTTTCTCAAAGTAACAGTTAATGAGCATGTAGACATCCTAATTTCAGCCAAGCATGGTTTGCATTTGTAATACCTGCTCTCTACGGCAGGGCCATGGCCTTATACAGAAAAAGATAAAAATTAAGTTTAGTTTTCCTTCTCCCAGGCAAGTCTGTCTTCACAAGCCAATGAATTCCAGTTTGCGACTCACTGAATTGATGTGGTCATGTTATAACAGAAGAACGCCATTTCTAGACCTGCCAATATTATAAACTAAAATACTGATATACCAACCACCCTGCGCAAAACAAACTTGTAGAGGCACTTAAAGATGAGGTACGCAAGACTCCGTTGTAACTGTAATAAAAGTTTTTGGTTTAGGAAGAAGAGTATGCAGTGGCTTCCTCCTATTTTGATTAGGCTTTCTGAAAGCACCTCTGTGTCGGTCTGATAAGTCTGAAGCAGGAGAGTACTGGCACAGGAAAAATAACAATGAAGAAAGTCTAAAAAGAAGCATATTTAGCCAGGTCCTTCTCCATTGCAGCATATTGTTCTTTAAGGCGCTCCATAGCTTTTCTGTGCTCTTCATCCACTTCTGCTTGTTTGTTGTGTTGCTCTTTCAAGAACACCTCCCAATGGGCTAGACGCTGCTTTTCACCAGCCATTAGCATGTCTGTCTGAAGCTGAGAGGAGGAGAAAGGGACGTTATAAAAATCACTGCTAGAATAAGATAGCAGCTTAACACAGATTTGATCAGCTTACAAAAAGCAAATATATCAGAAGTATATTTCTCACTCCAGCACCAGAAAATAAAACAAACCATTACAGCAGGTATGTCAAACTCATTTGCTATGGTGCGCCAGATTTGATTTGAATGTATTTCAAGTGTGCCGTACATGCTATAAATCAAAATACCTAGGCCTATACTCTAGTGGCATCGTGGAGCACTGTGCATGCGAGACTGCACTCCATGATGCTGCAAGACCATAGCTGCTCTCTGTTAGGTAGAGAGCATGATCCCATGGAGTGCAGTCATAGGCCAGACGAAGAGGTTCAGGAGCCATATGTTTGATACCCTTGAGTTATAGGCATCTAAGTCAATCTGGACAAGTCTGAAGCCTCATGACATAACTTGCATTCATTCTAGACCAGTTACAAAACCCCCCCAAAAACAACAACTCACAAAACCACAAAGAATCAAATTTTAAGCTAGCACTTCACTTTTCTTATCTAATGACAATAGTCGATGGACCTAATAATGCTGTGATGTTGGAAGTACTATTCTTAATACTACTCCTGATATTAGCATGGCCTAGCCCACCTGTTCATATTTTGTTTTAAAAAGCACTTTGATCACAGGAATATACTATTTATTGTCTGCAGTCTCTGTCTTGGCTACATACATGACAGATGCGCATAGCAGGCATGGACACTGTTTTCTTCTTAATATTGAAAGAAACTGACCAGCCCCTCAGACAAGGCTATTCAGCTTTTAAGAAAGAATTGGGCTATTTTAGGATGGCTTAGAGATTGGAAAAGGAACCATTAAACTCCAATTCATTTGTAAAAAAAAAATATATACCTTCAACAGCTTCCTTCTGACCAGCCTGGCATATCAAAGACAGGCATAGGTAATTCTATGCTTAACAATACTTTTGAAGTACAAGCTTGTGTTACAAGAAGCTGGGTATTGGAAAATATTGTCCCCACTATATTTCTCATCTGTGAGCAAGGAATAAAGTACAATTTCAGGTAGCCAAATGTGTTTACTCACTGTAAGCATTTGCACTGGGGATTCTGGACATTTAGCAGTGGAGGTTAAAAAGAGAGGTGGGTCTTCAAACGCTAAGTGCATAATCACCGCTTCTTGTAACAGCTGAAATCCCATCACAATTATAGAACATCTCAAAATTTCAGCACAACAGACGAAGATGGGTAACAAAATTGCATGTACCTGTAGTACACTTCAACTTCCTTTCATTGTGTGTGTCACTTCTATTTTTCTGTTGATTGTTACTTTATATATATAACCTCAGCATAAAAATTAGTGTTGGGTTCACTGAAACAAGAATATATTTACACAGTCCAATGGATTCTTTTAAACCAACACCAAACAATTTTTTAATACACTGCAATGATAAGATTCAGTATTATCACCAGAAACAGGTCTAGAAGAAGGAAAATCTAAGGTCAAAGGAAAAGAAACTACTTTTGAATTTCTTATTTTCATATTTTGGCTTTGGTAGTTGGTGGCTTGTATTTCTCTTAGCCAACAAGCTTTCACTATGCCTAACTGTTTTCTATATCATTACTGGGAATTTTCCCATAAGCTTCTACACTGCTCACTGTTTCTTGTGAACAGGATTCTCTTCACACCTTTGTCTTGAAAGACATACACAATTATAAAGAAAAGACAGACATTTAAAGACAAGCTTTTACAGAATATTGCTCTATAATAGTAATAGCCTGACCTTCCAGTGCTTTATTCCAAGAATAAAGAAAAGTGCAATAACTCTGTATAGTTGTTTTTACATCAGTTCCCTTGATCCTCTATGGGTTAAGGTACCTCAACAATTTTTATCTATAAGCTACTATTTTCTGTCTACTAAGTAGTTCAGCACAGGAGTAGTAGAGTTGTGCAAACTCATACACGCATACAATACTTTAGTAAATGAAGATGGAGTCACCAGTACATGTCTAGTTTATTTTTAATTCCTTCACATTATGTATTTAGCTTTTTCATGCAGAAAGATTAATCATGGTGCAAACACGCTGATTTCACCATGTAGCATGCAGAGTACCGTTGCAGTGTCACACACTGAAAAGTTCAGCATACTTTCTATATATAACAGAGCAACTGTTAAAAGTATATTGCCTTTATTCCCATCAGAGAGCTGGTATTTCAACTTATTTTCTGTTTTTGGAATGTTTCTGAATTGGTTATACAGATAATAATGTAACTGAATGATTAGAGAGTGCTTACCTACAAGTACCCATAGTTCAAACTGGACTAGACTGCGCTCCTGACAACATGAACAGTTTGCAGGAAAGCAACAAGAATCAACATTCTTCCATGTTCTGCTGTACTATTTCCACCCATATGTAAAGTAATTAAGCTGAAAAAATCATTGGGCACCTGAGGGGTCACATCTAGATTTAAGATACTAAAAGCCATTGGTCAAAAGGCAGAAGATTGCTTTCTGCCTCACCCTTTCCTCTTCTCTAAAACCATCTTTTTAATTTGTTCCAGCACAAAAAACAAAAGTGTTAGGAACAGTCAGGCTCTTTGGTTAATCATAAGTAGGATTAAGCAAATTAATGCTGAAAAAACAAACAATTACTATATCTTCTTATCCTTTAAATAAATACAAAAATAGTATACTAAAGAGAACATAAATTTATCTTAACAAAACTGTCAAGTTCCACAGAGTAATGATTTTATGCACAAAATAAAAATGAACAAACAGGGCTTCCATTTGACTGGTAGCATAAGTGAAGAATTACTATGACTACAAAGATATGTATTTTATGAAATAAAAAAATTAGAAAATAAAGACAACATTAAAAATTAGCCTATGCCAGAGTAAACAGGCAGGAATGACAGGGTGACAAAACAGTGATTAAGAGGCAATAATGGATTTACATACTAATGTCTTTATTCTTCCCATTCATATAGTGATGTGGAAATTTCAACCCCCCAAATGACTGACTGGCTTAGGATACTGACCTAAATTAATTCAGTAAAAACCCAAATATGGCTGCCAAGTGACCTCTATAAAATGGAGTTTATAGCTTCTAGAGGACAGGTATCCATATCACAAGAACACCGCTACAATTTGCATCTTTTTGGTAGTCCCAGAAGGTAAAAGAAGAAAGGATGCATATAAAAAGTGAACTATCCTCTTTCCCCTCTACTGGAAGGCTCAGGTACACAAGTAGGGCTGCATGTAGAAACTTCCACTGTTGCCTCCTGTGAATGGAGGGTTTGGGTCTTCAGCACTGTCAGTCCTGCACATTTGACTATGCTACAATTAAAACAAAAGTAGTATATAGCTCATGTTCTCTCCTGCTATCCCAGGGAATTCTCCCTCTCCCACCCAAATCTCTGCATCATCAAGAGGAACCTAAATGACTCCCTTGCCTTAATTTTAACATTTTATTCACTAACATCCAAAACTACCCCACCAATGCACCTACAAAATGACACACTAATTTACTCAACTGCCAAGTCTGTCATTACTCTCTCATTTCTGGCCAGGAAATTCAACATGAATCTCAATATGTGGACACAATAGGACTACATAAATTATTAAGCCTTTACAAGGAGCTTGTCTGTGCAACTAGTCTTGAAAAAGGACAGCAAGGGCAACAAGCAGGAACTTCTCTAGTACTTGACCTCATTTTGCTAGGTGACTTGATATTCGCTAAAGGCGAAAAATCCAGAAGAACCGCACAAAATTTACGGTATAGCATAAGTCACATGCAGCAACTTGAAACTACTGTTCCCATGTCAAATCAAGCAGCAAAAAACATATGATCATAGCACAAGACGGCTTTCAACTCATCTTCCAAGAGAGAAAGGGGAGATGCTGGGTATGTATGCTCCTCTTAATTTAAGAGGGGGGGGGCAGGGAATGGCAATTTTCCACTCTTGTTAACCATACTTGGAAAGAAATAAGAAGGAAAGAAGACTCTTTCATTAAAACACTGTTTCTTCGTTGCAGACAACAAAAACTAAGAGATCCCCCTCAGTAGAACTGAGAGAATGTGTTACATTCCAGTATTAACAAATTTGAGGAATTAGTACACTAGTTTCCTTTAGTACTCTACTAGATGAAAAAATAAACTGCAACAATTGGCATCCTTTATTATATCTACCTGAAGTATTTTAAAACCATATTACTATTTAAAAAAAAAACTATGCCCTAAAGGAGAAAACAGTAAGTAATTTATTAAAATGTAAGTCTATGTCACACTTTTCAACATCATACTTTACCGACCAAAGAAATTTAAAAGCTTTTTAACACACGATTATATACTATAGAAGGGATATACACATGAATCTTCTTCAAAATACCTTCCCCCACCATGATACCACCACCTCTATTCAAGTTGTCCTTAGAATATATAGTTGAATTTTCACAAGTCAATGTTAATAAGTGATATCATGAACTCTGGATACAACAAAACATTACATAAAATGTATATTAATTCATCATTACCATATTTTAATATTTCAGGCAAGGTAACATTTTATGACAACAAAAATATTTTATTTTTGTGTTAACAGCCTAGACACAAGTCAACTTTATACCTGGCCTGGTAAATTTTTATGACAATTGGAAAAAAAAATAGTAGTACTAAGACCAACTGGAAGTAATACTATGTTCTTTTTCTTGGGAACCTTCCACATCCCACACCTGAATTTATATTTCTCACACTTCCAAGTCAGACCACTTGCAAGCCTAACACATAACCATAACCATATGTATTAATTTAGAAGACAGAAAGTACTAACCTCTTAGTGCTGACACTCAGGACTCCCTCTTGTGAAGCACTGACTGATTTTCATATCATCTTGAGTAAAAGATACACAGCACAATTGTAGGCACTATAAAAATAGTGCCTACAATTAAAAGATGACTGATCACTGAAGAGATGCAATAATCTCACAAGTATAGCTTGTCTTATTGGTAATGAAAGTTAAAAATTTAAAAAATAAAGAAGCAGATCTGTTTGTATACTAGAGTTTACTGATATGAGTAGGACAGCCAAACTATGTCCAGAGGCCTAAATCACCTTGATTTAATAACGGGAGCGCATCCTCAAGTTCTCCAATGAATTAAAACAAAAACTGATGAATAAAAATGTTTGAAGTTTTAATATCTCATGGTGCAATTGCTCTAGGTTCTCAGAAATACTAGGAAGTCTAGCATTCAGGAAACATTTACTAACTCGCTGTACAACCTGAAATATACCACCACCTTCCAGTGGTGCAGTTGTCAACTGGAAAACTGGTTGAAAAAAAGTCTCACTGTAGAAAAGATGAAAAATACAGCTCAAATTAACTCTTAGTGAATTTGTTACTTGTACCTACATCTGTGTGTTGAAAAAAAATCCCACTGTTACTGGAAGTGGCTAACAAGAGAAAGCTAGGCAGGTTCTTTTAAAACAAATTAAAAAATTATAATGAAAATAAGAATACACTGCAGGGGATGTAATATGGTTACTTATTAGCATGACTGTACTCCTACCTGCAAGGTTCCTTAGTGAAAGCATATGTTCTTCCACACATGTTGCCAAGTTCCAAAGGGATAGCATGCAATTTCAAAGCTTTACAACAGCAGCATCCACTGGAGTGGGGTATGCTGTATTTATCTCTTCATATCTCCCCATCTGAGGATATATCAGCATAGTTTGTTCCTTCCATTTACTAAAGAATCTATTGAAAAACAAACTGTGGGGAAGGAGGATGGGAATGGTGGATTCAGACAGTTATCTCAAAGAACCAATTAATAGGGTAAATGGGTATTTTCCTTCTTTGAAAAAGCCTGCAAGTAGGTGAGTGATTAATCTAAATGACAAGGGACTGAGGAGCCTTGCCCTAAAGAGACCAATCAGTCTAACTCTTCCAAATTGTGCACACAAATCTAAATGCTAGCTCGAGGGAATAAGGCACATGAATTTCAGGGAGCAGGCTTTCATGTATTTTGTATGTTGGAGATATCTGAGACAATACAACCCACCTCAAACCTGGAGGAACTAGTATACTCAGATCAACTGGAGTTTGCACTCCTGCTTGCTCAAATGTGATTACCCAATTTGACAGCCTTGGAGTGGAAGTTATCTGACCCCTAACACAATGTCCATATGCTAGATATATTCTGAGTGATTTACAGAATAGCTTAATCTTACTCAGATAAGAATACAGAGCCTTCTTGACATTTAGACCTTGCAACCTAGCATTCATATGCAGAGCGCCCTATGCGGACACAAAAATGTGCGGCTGCATCCAATCCATACCCGCTTAGTGATAGTATTGATCCAGACCGGAATCCGCATGCCAGGTTTTAGCTACATCCATAACCAAATCTTCAACCAAGCTTTGGCTCACAGTCAGCATTTCTGCCTTTGATTGGCTCATTCCCCACATGGATCCTGCCTACTTTTTCCTTTTCTTGTTTGCAGTTCACATGCCATTCTGTCAATCAGACTTCCTTGGCCACCAATGAAATCTCTGATTAACAGCGTGGCATGCAAACAGCAAACAAGAAAAGGAAGAAGTGGGAAGGGAAGTCATGGCAAATGAGCCAATCAAAAGCCAACTGACAGTGAGTGGTTACTCTCCAAGCCCCAGCCTGCTGTGACTGAGACTCTGGTTAGCTGGCAGACCACAATCAGAGCTGAGCTAGGATTGGCTGGAGCACCTCCTTGTTCCCCTGTGCTGCTGCTGAAACAGATCAGCGCAGGAGCTGCAGCAATGGATCACGCTCTGAACAGATAAAAATAGAATCTGCATCTGCAGGTCAGTCTGCAGCAATCGGTCTGTGGTTATCCACACCCACATCTGCAGATGTGGATATCCGAAGATCTGTAGTGGATGCCCACAGATCTGCAGGGCTCCACATGTGGTTGGGAAATGGAGAGAACAAAGGTTCATCACAGGCTCGTTAATGGACCAATATAAGTGGAAATCATAATCACTTAAGGAATGAAAATTCATTTGAGGAAAACAGTGTATAGTAGGTAGGTCAACCATTAATGTTTGCATCTCATAAACTCTTTAGATTAATGCGTTCATCATGAAAAACAGTCTTCAGTGAGATGTAGTCTGACTGCTCTCTCTATAATGTGTAAAGTGGTGGTAAGCACTACATTTTAATCCCAGGGCAGCAGTAGCTCCCAGACAGAACACAATATATGAAGCAAACATTTTAGGAATCCTGGCTCTGTACATTGTAAGAAAACACAGTAAATTCTTGAACTGAGGAATAAAAGGCTAAGAGTGTAACCAGAAAACCTCTTTACAGAGTTGAGGGAGATAAGTGATTTTTGGGAATGAAGGCAGTATGAAATAGAGCAGGGGTCTCAAACACACGGCCCCTAATGCTATTTCCTGCAGCCCACCACAACACCATCATTACTGATATTTGCAATATAGTTGTATGGGAAGGTTTTACTGGTGCGGCCCTTGGACTAACGTACTAGTAGTCCTCATGCGGCCCTCATGGTGATTTGAGTTTGAGACCCCTGGAACCGAAGGCATGAAAGAAACTGGTGAAGACCAGAACACACACACTTCATAGGCTATAGATATCTGGTGGAAGATTTCTTGAAGTCCAAGAGGGTGACCAATACATCCAAATTTGACTAAGTGTTATCCAAATCCCAAATTAACAAAAGCTCTCTCCTCTAAGTAAGTGCTAGCAGCAGCAGCAAGTAACTGTCTATCAGTAGCTATAGGAGGCAGAACAAAACTGAAGGACTTTTTTTTGGAAATTGGAAGGTAGTCCCTCATCAGCTGTCCTATCAACTTTGATTTTGCTCTCTACCTCTGCAGACAGCAGGTGACAACCCACATTGCGGATCTCACTCTGAAAGATAATACAAGACACCCACAAAGTAAAGGACAGATTAATGTGCTTAGTGCTCATGCAAATCAGGCTGTTCTGTGAACACTGTGGTGTAAACTGGATTTTGTGGAAGGTAAACTTGCATATCACAGTTAAAATGATAATGCTGACTAAAAAGTCTCTGCATTTTTCTGCAGTAGTAATCTATTAGCCTAGCAGACTGGTGGACATGCATTTCAGGTCAGCAGGAACTAGAATCACTATAAAGACAGCAACCTTAGACTCTTCATGCACAGGAGAACCTCACAGCACTCTTTCAGATGATCTAGTTTATGTCTATATGGCAGATACCTTAAAATTTCACCCAGCACTCCTTTGCCAGTGAAGCCACAGCCAATCGAATCACACTCTCTCTTTTTTTTTTTTTTTTTTAAGTTGTTCCCTGTTGAAGCATGTCCAGCTCCAGAAGCCAAAAGACTACTGGAGAGTGAAAAGAACCAAAAAAGTAGATATTCATGGTTTAGGACAACAAGAGTACTAAAGTGAGAGCCTTACAATGTTAAAAGTTTGTAATGGCAGCAAGGCCAGCAAGAAATATCTCAGATATCTTATTTACAGAATTTTCAAATTGTATTGTTTGGCTCCCTTACAAGTCAGAGTTAAGTTATTTGAGGTACCAAAGTAGTAATATTATTTAAGCGTTTAGTATTTTTTCTGTGGATATTTAAATTCAAGCAACAACAAAACAAGCTAAGAGAGCTTTATGGAATTCTAAAGGGGTAACTGTGTCAGTGTAGTTCAGCAAAACAAGCAAGAAGTCCTGTGGCACTTAAAGACTAACAAATTTATTTATCGCATGAGCTTTCACAGGAGAAAACCCACTTCGTCAGATGCTTTGCAGATGCAGGAACTTACTGAATAAGAGAAAATGAATGCAGGGAAATGTTAAGTCATAGGATCAGGTCACACTAACAGCAAATCAAACAAGTTGTTAAGATTCAAACACTGGGGAACAGCATATAGAGGAAGATGAGATCAAATCACCTGTTGTAATGAGAAAAATATCCAAAGTCCCAATTAAGCCCTGAAGCAAGGCAGTCAAATTTGCAAATAAATTTGAGCCCTGCAGCTTTGATTTGCTGTTATAGTATGACCTGATCCCATGACTCACACTTCCATGTATTCATCTCCTCCCATTCTATAAGTTCCCCCATCTTCAAAGAATGTGATGAAGTAGAACTTTCTCCCACGAAAGTTCATGCGATAAATAAATTTGTTAGTCTATGTGCCACAGGACTCCTTGCTGGTTTTTATGGAATTCTGCATCTCTTGAGAACTAATGTTTTACCAAAATGTATTCTTCACAGCTTAAAAGAGAAAAAAAATATTTGAAGGCTCGGGATCTGTATGAAAATTCAGCTGCCACTGGACACAGAATAATACAACAGAGCTTGCTTAATATGTAAATACAACAACACTTACTGGAAGCTGTTATTTCAATAGCCTATATATTCTGACACAAAAGAAGAAAACTTATGAAAATCTACCAGTGTTCTAAACCAGTAATATGGACATATTATAAAAATGCTGGCTTTACATAGGCAAGGTACCTGAAGATCTTAATACATAAAGTTATGATTTACTAGGCAGTAAAGTTACTAGGTTTAGTAGTTAATCATCATGAGTATTGGAGGAAGGGGAGGGAAAGTAAATGATAAAGCAAAATCATATTCTGTTGATACTTATTTATATATTAGTTTCTCATTATTTCCCCAGCTAAGGTGTGTAACATTAGTGTCATAATTTCTGCAATATCAATATTCATCATGTCAAGGGATCAGGGTAGCACGGGAGTTTTACATTTTGTAAGTCTCTCCCTTCTGTAATAATACAGAAAACTCCCACAGATAATTAGAAGTGGCACATTCCTAAGTATAAAACCTTAAATATTGTTAACTTGAAATTCCATTACAAAATAAGTTCTCAGTTGTGAAGCTTCTATTACCTATAACAAAAATAAAAATAAAAATGCATAAAGCATTCTGAATCAATTCACATTGGTCTGCTAGGACCTAGAAGGATTAGGCTTTCTAGAATCTTCCAGAAAAGTGTCAACACACCTAGAAAACTCCTTCTGACTTGTTAAACTCAAACTCTTTACTGCTGCAAAGTTTGTGACATCTATATTTTTAAAGTGCAGTTATAGTAATAAAAGTGACTATGAAAACAGCACCTTTCCCCCCTCAGATTTGTTCCTCATACGTATGTCACAGTGACTATTTACTTTTGTGCAAGCTTTTACCTCTTTTATTCCTGTTGGCATTGTGGAACCAAGGCAGCTACTAGACAGTAAGCTTGTTTATATTCTAGTACAAGGGTTCCCAATCTTGTTAAGGCTGGGGAACCCTTCCGAAGGCAGGGAAGGGGGAAAAAAAAAAAAAACAAAAAAACAAACCACATAACACTTTGCAGACTCCATGGGTATCTGGCGTTGCCACTGCACAGGCAGAATTTGGCCCATGCAGGGTCAGAATGTGACCCATGCCACTCACCTGCCATAGCCACAGCGGCCCCCACTCTCCAGCAGGTGGGTGGGGTCGTAGGCAGCTCTTGAGCAAGGGAGCCATTGTTGCTGCAGTCCCTGCTCCCCAGCAGATGAATGGGGCCGCGGTGGCAGCACCGCAGCCATGGTCCCCTGACCCTGCCTCCACATCTTCCCTCCCCAATTCTCTGCCCATTCCCCGGCCATTGGAGCTCCTGCCACCTGGCTGCCCCCGAGGCTACTCTCCCTGAGCATGCTCAGGGAGGGAGTTTTAAAAACTCCCAGCCTGGGGGAAGCGCCCTGCTGGCCAGAAGCCTCGGTCTCTGTGGCAACTGGAGACCTCAGCGGCATCCAGTCCAGCCTGTCTGCAGCCCCCCTGGAGCCACTCTGTCGCCCCCAGCCAAGTGTTCGCGGACTCCAGGTTGGGAACCATTCTTCTAGTAGACACATTCAGCAAATTCCAAAAGGATATCCATGTTAGTCTAGTTCAGCAAAATAAGCAATAAATAAATTTTATTCTTTAAGTGCCACAGGACTTCTTGCTTAAAATCAGCAAAATAAGCCCCCCTTCCCAGAGTGTGGTGCATATATGTATTTTTGAGAGAAATTTAAAAACTTCCAATTGCAAATAATGATGAGTAAATCAGAAACAGCCAACTTAATTTTCAAATCCCATCTTAAGTGTACAGGGCTGCCAGTTAGAAGATTTAGTTTACAAATGAAATGTTAATGTTTGATATGTGATAAGAGACAAAAAGAATGAACTCACTGTAATTCTTTTTTAGAATAGCTGTTCAGAGTGTAATCTAATTTTACCTCATCTTCTGTATAGCCATTTGTACAAGAACCCTGAATTCACCAGCACAAGACTGCCTGTACAAAGTTTTCATTTCACTTTTTGCAAGTTCTAGAATTTGAATCTTTGGCTCCCAAAATACAAGTTTAAACAGAACCCTTGCCAACATTTTCAATGCACATTTTTCTGTTCCAAAAAGCTGTCAGACCTAAACAAACAAAATGGCAGTATCTAATAATCACAGTCAAATGAACAAAGAATAAAACACATGGAAGAAGCCCCATGATTTTTCTTTACATATGTTCAATTCAT
Organism: Podocnemis expansa; assembly: GCA_007922195.1. Classification (NCBI taxonomy): domain Eukaryota; kingdom Metazoa; phylum Chordata; order Testudines; family Podocnemididae; genus Podocnemis; species Podocnemis expansa. The sequence continues at coordinate 4,199,031 of ML682060.1, read as the reverse complement.
GCTATTTAGCCACTGTTTAATGTGCCAACGTATGCATAATAATTTGTACCCTGACCTAAATTTTTTAGGTGACATCTTCGTGCTATCTTAGGAACAAGAAAGATACAAAACTACATGACATGCCAATGCCTCCTTACACATGGACAAACTGAAGTGCAAGTTCACATATGCACACACAACTATGACTGATCAGAAAAGAAGTCTTATATAATGCATAGCAATGCACAATTTTACTGGACTATGTAGCCAGGAATCATTAGGCAAAGACATTTTAACTCCATGGTTAGCTAGAAATAAGAACCTATGTCTTAGGTATTAGACATGGTAATAATTTCCTCCTGTTCAAATATATTCACAGCATTTCACAGCCATGTGGTCAAGAAATTAAAAAAAGAAAAAGAAAAAAGAAAAATGTATTTAAGACACACACTTTTAAGTTCCGTGATATCACACTGGTCTGCAAAAAGATTATTGACTCTCAAAAGCAATAATAAAATATAGATGTATTTAGTTTACCCACAGATAAAATAAGAAAATTCTCAGCTCCAATTTTTTTTTTTTTTTTTTTAAAACTAAATGTTATAAACCAGCTTGATTAGCACCTCTTATAACATTTCAGAGAACCTGGGAGAGAAGAGATGACATTTAAATACAAAAGGGCATTTTATGACCTTTATTAAATTGAGATGCTGAAGTGGAGTAAGTCCCATTAATGCAACTATATTCGTACATAAAAAAGATATTCCATAAACAAAAGCTAAAGTAAGAGTGTTGTGGTGTGAAAAACCTCAGAAGTCAAGAAAAGTCAGAAGTAAAGTTATACAACATTATATTTTTTAAGGTAACCAGGTATCAGAGACAGGTATGACATAAGAACCTAACCAGCCAGAAAAAGAACATACAAAATCACATTCTAAAGGTAGGCAATTAATGAGATAAGGGAGATTATGTCTCTCTCTCTTTTCCATATAAAAAAGGTACATTAAAAACATTTAAGTTTGCACAGCCATGCATGCAAAGACAAGAAATTGCAGAATTAAGGTTGCCCATTCCTTATACAGGACTGCATAGAAAATAAGATTGCTTGTACAACTCCCACTTGGGGGGGGGGGGGGGCAGAATCTCAATTTCTATTGTGTGCAATTGCAATAGCTCTCATATATTATTCAGCAGCAAGGTTTGAATAAAGGAGTTCAATACCAACAAAAGACTTCTAAGACATCTTAAAGATCTTTACTCCCTGGCCTTTTGGTAACTCAGCCATAGATTCTTCTTGTTTGCATAGCACTGCAGCATGTCCTGTTCATAGCCCTTTCCTGTCACTAAAGGAGAAATCTGGCTGTACGTATCCAAGTTCCTTTGACAGGAGCAGAGCGGGTGCTTAACCTCCTCTCCTCAATGCCAACCAGATCCAGAAGCTCCAGTGTGCTCCAAGTAGGACAGCATTTAGTATTTAGAGCTGCCATAGACAGCTGGAATGATGCAATCTGAGCTCTTCACATCAACCAAGCAGGAAGTGGAATTTCAAAATTTACCAAGACTTTAAAGGAGGAGAGGTGGATGGTTGCAGGGTAGAAGAGTCCAAATGGATATCCAGAGCAATCAGAATGGGCACTCAGAGACACTTCCTGGAGGCCCTTTACTGCAACATAACTGACCACAGTGTGCACACTGATGCTTTGTCTCTAACAGTTTGGCACAAAAAGCTCTCTGCCTCTCGTCAAGGTGGTTTTATTTTGTTGAAAAAAATCAGGCAGGTTGGGTTAGATTGCAGTGTGTATGCCACCAATGTTCCCTGTCAGCTGCATGGCCACGCTGCCCCGCGCAGGGGACACTGCCGGCCGTGCCAGAGCCCCTACACAGCCAGAAGACTGTCTTCCGGCTGGCTGAGAGATCCTCTGTAGCTGGGAGTTTTTAAAACTCCCACCAAGAGAATTATTTGACTATCCCACAAAGTGCTGCCTCATCCAATGAGCACCTTTGGGGCCACACAAAAATAATCACTCTACATCTAAATTAGCCAAGAATATATAGATTTAAACCTTTCATAATGGTACAGTTTTTCTTCACCACTAAGGATAATTTGCAAATGGAGAACAATTTTCACTCTTTAATACCAAAAACCTAAGACTGGTTTTCACTGAACATTCAAAATGGGCTTCCCTCCCCAGGTGCATGTATTTTCCTACCTACTGTCATGTTATCAACACTAGCCATTTTGATATTAGTGCTACAGAAAAAGCCAAAACATTTTGTTTTTTAAAAACACACAGTAAAGGAAAGCATTTGTCCCATTGTCTTTTTCTCTCTCTAAAAGTGGCTAAATTATTTCATTCAAATTACAAATAAATCAAAATCACCTTCCGTGATAGTGACCAGACCTGAAAAGTTTCAGCCTAAGAAGCTGAAGCTGTACCACACAGCCTTAGAATATGTACATAATCTTAACTGTAGCTGTCTCTAGAGCTCCAGCTATAAATTTGATACTTGAGTGGGGAGACAGAGCATGGTGAACATTCTGAAACACAGTAAAGCATCTTTTTAAATTTCACTTCAGAAAGGACAGCAGAATTATAAAAGAGGTAGTAGGTTCATCTAGTTTCCTATCTATACTTCAATGTTAGGTTCAAAGAACCCACATGTTTGCAGGTCTCATGACACTGCATTATTCATACAGTGCCAGAACTCAACTGCAGCTGGATTAGCCATCTCCACTGATCATGGAAAGCATGACATATTAAAGGAAATGAAGGAAAAACATGAACACTTGCTGATACATACCACTGCATGCCTTTGTTCATGTGACTAGGCCAGAATAGCAGCTCTCGCATTTTCTGCATCCCCACATAATTACAAAGTACTACTTTGAAATATAACCACGAAAAGTGAAATAGGAAAATGCAGAAGTGCCATAGGAAACTAATTTCTTGTACGATTTTCCAAATTTGAGGTTTAGAGTAGATGTAATTCCAACAGTCAAAGTACAGCCCATTGAGGGATTCCAGTGATTCATATATTCCTATAATATGGCCTTTCATTAAATAACCAATCCAGAAGCATGCTTCCACTTCAACAAGCAAAAACATGCTCAATGTTTTCAGCTAACCAAGAAAGCTTTACATTTCCATTCTGGTAGGTTTATGGGTATTTTTTGTTCCACAGAATTTTTTTTTTTTTTTTAAATATCTCCTGTATTCTACAAATACTGCATTGTACACATGGAGGGGAAAAATACATAAAAAAAAGTTTTTTTAAAGAAGTTTCCAGAAATTAGGAGTGAGGGATGATCTGATGGCTCTATTAGTTGTCTGATAACACACACTGCTAGCTATTTTATTCAGCTCCTTCTTACATTTTGCAGAAGTCATTCCAAAAAAGTTACACTTTTAGTGAATGACAGTAAAAATGTATTCCTAAATCTTGTTTTGTTGAAGAATTTTTAGGTAGCAGGCAAATTTGCTGTGGATGAGTTTGATAGTCTTATATTTAGATTATATTATGAATCTACTCATCTGTCTTTACCTTTCTTTCTTCCTGCTCCCTCTTCTGTAGTCTTTGGATCCTATCGTTGGCTGCTTGCACTGAAACAAATAAATTGCAGTCTATCAATCAGCTGTCCTCGCTCAAAGAAAAGCCTGACTGAAAGAGTCTTAAAACCCATGAGGCTACTAGGAGACTATCACTGCATGCAAAAACTGTTTTTTGTCCATCTGGGGTCACATACCTTTGGAGTGAAAAGCTTTGCCAGTATTTTCAGGAAGTACTCTACAATGCTAACTATGTGGACATAGAGCACTAAGTTGCACCCTGGTGCTTTCCAGAAGCCAAACAGGAAAGGCAGCTAAGTCCTCCTTTGCCCATATTCCATAATATTTCTGACAAGTTACTGTGCTCTACTCAGCACCTCAGAAAAGATCTAAAGTCTTATAAATGACTAATTAGAACCAGATGTGGTGAACATCAAGTTTTGGTTGTTTCTTTGTTACTGCCCTCCAGTTTTGAAATTGGAGCCAGTCTCCCCTATGTTGTGATCCTGTTCGTTTCAAAAAGGTAACTGTATTCCTAGCCAGAGTTCTTAGACAACATATTCCATACATGCTGTGCACAATGGAATGGAGTCATTTTTCCCCTCAACGGGTGTCTTGCATTCACAAACACAAAACAGTTTCCTGAAATATGCATCAGTCACTCATTCTTATAATCATTAAGGCAGCAGAACTACCATAGAGATTGCAGAGCTCAGCACTCAAAAAGTCAAGTTACAGCAATATCAAGGTTGCTATGCCCCCTAGTGTGTACACATATTTGGATACAGATTTTACTTACACGGCTGCATTCTTTGAGAAGCAGTATGCAGTGTATAAATATTTTTCTGTAGCCTTTATTATATGCATGTAGCAACTCCTGTTGTGTATTACTCTATATGTGCCAGTCTGTGCAAACCATATGAATATTAAGTACTTAACCATGCTTTATACATATGTATAACAAGTTAAATATAAGAGTGAAATATCATTAACATACAAGATACCTAATTTTACAGCTAGATTAGACTTTGTAGTTAATTGCTTGATTTGTATTTAAGAAAGGCTGTGCTGAAGGCTGAAATAAAAGTATAAAATACTGAAGCAGTGAAAAAGCTAGTTAAAAAAAAAGACCTTAGAAGAGAGCTCATTGCACAAAGTCTAAGGCATAAAAGAAACTGGATAGTTATGCCTTGATATTCTTTCACTGAGAGAGAGAAAGTCTCTCTCTACGCAACTTTAAAGAGCTGCAAACAGAAAATGTATTCTGTTCTATTATCTTCAGTGGGAGTTTTCCAATTCTAAAAATGCAGCCAAAGTGTAAATGGAAGACAATGTTGCTTGGTAGACAGAACACTGAAGGAGTACCCTGGGTTCAACTGCAGAGTGTAACATTAGCCTGTGGGATTACAATGGAAAAGTCACTTCACCTCTCTGAACCTCCACTTCCCAATCTTTAAAAATTGAGATTATCTCCTTTGTAAAACACCCTGAAATCTATGGCTGAAAAGTGCACTGTAACAGTGGTTTTCAAATTTTTTTCCTCAGGACTTAGTTGTAAAAAACCAAAAACCAAAAACACAACTACATTAATGCCTGCAACCAAAAGTTACATTTTTCAGCAATGCAATTCTAGTCTTTCAACAGCAGCAGTAGGGGGCACCGTGACCCAGTACCTGACCATCTATGACACAGTCCCGGGTCCCGACCTGTAGTTTGAAAACCACTGTGCTATAAGACCATCATACACAGTGTTGGTTTTACAAAAGAGATCATAAACTCAATTTTACAGACTGAAAAATATGATATGCAGAAAAGGAAGCGACCTCCTATGATCACCCCACAGGCAATGTCATTGCCTGGAACAGGGTACTGAAGTTCCAGTCCAGTATTCCTCCTACCAGGCAACATTGCCTCCAATTTCCATAGTAAGTTTGGTGGCACCTTTAGAGTCTGAAAATGCCTTCTTTAGGATCTGAAAGCAAATGAATGGCTTTAAAGTAACATTAACAGGAGCTGGACAGTGCCAGAACAGAGCAAAAACATGCTTTCTGTTAGCCCTTTTTAAAAGTTAACTAGTTGGATGAGGAAAACATTATATAACAACAGTTTTAGTGAGGATCATATCTGGCATTCAAACAATTTGATATTATTCCTTTTAAAGTACTCTATCATAGAAAATCAACAGCTTCTTGCTTACATCTCTTGAATGCTTCATTCAGATTGTCATGCATCACTTGCTCACATTTAGGGAGAGTTTGGTGATTTGTCTCATAGATCATGTTCTTTAGGTTTTCAAGAACCCTCACTTCTCGGAGGCCACGTTTTTCCTGTTAGGAAAAGTGAAAAAGGAAAATTCTTCATGCCTTACACAGTTTTCATCAGAAGGCCATCATGGCTATTTTTAATTATTTAGTGCTAATAGAACATGTTTAAGGTTTGAGAAACAGTGAGACACATGGTTACAAATAGCTGTAATATGCCTCCAAAAACTATCTAGCTAGAGATCCCACGAGCTTTCATATGCTACATACAAAATAGGAAACAAATGAGTGATAAAACTACAATCCTGGGTTAATATGAAATCCATTTTACAGGTATAATATGGTTACCAGGTTAATAAACTATTAACACTGTTCATCCAAGTGAAAGGAAATCATCACTGTCATTTAAAACATCACATCCACTTATTTACCACTATTGTTAAAGGCGAAACAAATTTTAACATATGCAAAAGCTCCCTCCCTCTTTGTGCAATATAGTGTCATTGCTTTCCTGTTTTACAGACAGTCTCTATTTGCTAACTTTGATGAAAAGTGATTTTTAAAGAGTGTACATGGAGTAAAGTGGGCTTCTTCTAACAGGAAAAATTGTTATGTTTCTAGATCTGTTTGATCAAACTAGCATGGAGACAAATCCACTTAAAACGTAGCTTCAAAAAAAATAACACCTCGTTTTTCCATCAGACCTGCATCTTGTGTTCAGATTTATAGCCTCGCCTCACTCTAGACTGACAAATGCATAGCTGCGAACCAAACAAGCTTGTCTTTGTGCTAGTATTGTTAAAATATAGATATTAGAGTTCTAAGAATGTGTTTAGAGTTTATGAAATGCTTGAGAAACCTACATGTATTAACTTTCTTTATAAACATCTGTATCCTATGTGATATTTAAGACTTTGCTTTGTAACTATAAAAACAGTGCGCTAAAACTGTAAAACTCCACAATCTGGGAAGAAACATTATCAAGTATGAAATATTAGTTTACCACAAGAGATGTCATCGCCTCCCTAGTAAAAGAGGGCTTAAAGACTTCAGACAAGACATTATGGAACATCAGTGGACAAGAAACTGCTTCCGCCACTCCACATACCCCTGAAGTGGAGATGTGCACAAATCAAGTGCCATTAGCTTGATATCTATGGATACCAATTTTTCATGACAGTGATTTTTATCACTATGCGGCTAGGAATTCAGAGAGGGAAATAATTCTAGGTATAAGCAAGGGATCTTGAAGCTGTTTGGCTTGGGTTAATCCCAAAGGACATGCAGAGCTTGCATGTTATAGCAGCTATTATTACCCTTTAGAACCCAAGAGTGTGTCTCATTTATGTGTGCATGTTCACCTCCTTTAACTGAGAAATATGAGTTATTTGCATTTTCTTTGTTGATAAATTTTTACTTTGTAAAAAAGAATTGGTTACAAATGTTGTTTTTGGTTTGAGATCTTAAGTTCAAGTTACCTGGAGTAAGTGACCAGTCCTTTGGGACTAGCAATAACTTTAATAGTTAGGATTTTTGGTGTAAGGGACCATTTACCACAAAAGGCAAGCTTCCCTGGCTGTTAAGATAAACCAAAATGCCCAAGGAGACTTTCTGTGACTCCATGTTAAGGCTGTTACAGTGCATGAGAAGTTCACATTTGTTAATTGGTTTGTGAAATCTAATTATAGAACATACATAACCAGTTTTGGGCTTCGGCTCTGTTCCTTTACAGCCTCCTCTGAAGCTGGCACTCACATCTGTGACCTATTCCAGACAGTGTGACCACCTCATTCTATTAACGTTTGTAAAAAATAGAGTAAAACTATTATTAAATAAAATCTAGACATTGTATCAGCCTAAACATATGCTGGTCTTAATCCTTTCAACTCCATACAGTTTTCCTTCACTATGTAAATGCATGTGCAAACAATTATTCCTATAATCTTCAGAAATGCAGAATACTATTTACTTTTGTAAAACTTCTGCTGCCACCTTGTGGCAAGTATTTTTCACTCATTCAAAATTAAGCTTGTCTAAATTAGTTTCCTACTTTCACAGCTAATAAGAATCAATCAACTTGGATCTTTGTCAATTGGCTACAATTAATCATTCTTTAACTGCTCTCTTTGCTTTTATAAAACATAAAAGCAACTGAATATCCTGCAAGTTAGTTACACTACAGATATCCATAAAGCAAAAATAAAAAATTATAAAATAGAATACATTAAACTTGGATTTGTTTTCAAATCTAACAATGCATAGAAAGTAATAAGTACATCTTTAACACAGAACACTAACAAAATTACTTCAAAAACACATTTTCTTTAAAAAAAAAAATGGAGATATATTTGATGATTTGTCAAATGATGACCAAGCAGTAGTTCTCAACCTTTTGCTGATTATGACACATAGGAAACACTAGCCCACTTCCCACAGGCCAAATCCAGCCACCTCTTTGGCTCTCTGCGACATAATTACCACTGTGTGATGACACAATAAAGTTTCCCAACACAGTGGTTGAGAACCACTGGGTTTGAGTATCATAATGCAGGAAAAAAAAAAAAAAAAAACCAAACAAACAAGGTGTCTAGTAGCACTTTTAAAAACTAACAAATTTGTTTACCACATGAGCTTTCGTGAGAGAAAAATCTCACTTCTTCAGATGCTTGAAAATAGAGAAGTACTGATGAGTGGAAGGAAACCCCTCCATCTTCAAACACTTGATAAAGTGGGATTTTCTACTACCAAAGTTCATGTGATAAATAAATTTGTTAATCTTTAAAAATGCCACAGGACTCCTTGCTTGTTTTGCTGAAATAAACTTACACAGCTACCACTCTGGAACTTGTCATAACGCAGGCAGACTCTGTACCAGTTTCCACACACAGTGAACTGGTATAGCATGCCAGGAATTCTTCATGATGAAACATGTATAAACTTATTTATACTCTGAACCTGCCAACTGCTTCAGTGCAGACAGACCTCCACACAGAGGGGGCTCTACTCAGGCACTTAGACCCACCAGGTGCAAAGGTCCTCCCACAAAAACCCATTTGCAAAATAAGTCTTAGTATAACAAAAGAATATAACCCAATGAAATTATTAGCTGTTTTAAAACAAGCACCTATACAAAACAGTAGGAATGGAAGTACAGAATACTGTATTCTGTGAAAACTTCAAAGAATAATATGTATTCAGAAACCCTAACGCAAGCTGAACTTCTGCCAGAATACTTGAGCTAACACCCTTATCAATATTGAAAGATCATATAGCATTTATAGCCATAGAGGTTCATTATTTTTTAAAGCTCAACACTTCAGTTCTCATAATGATCCCCACAAAATTGTGCTATAAATTAAGGATCTTGCATACTTAATATCTTGTAATACTTTCACTGATGTCTCTCCAACTAAACTAATGACCCACTTGGACTCTGCTTAGCTTGAAATCCAGCAAAGTGACAGTCTGAGCTGTTACACAGAGGTTGCATATAGCACACTTTAGGGCAAAGATATTTAAGGAGCCATTAAACAAAATTAATAATTAGGTGGATCTATTCATCACATGTAAGTACAGGCCATGCACACACTAATAGAATAGTCCTTCTGTGCCAAACACAATGTAACTGCTTTAAGTTAGTTTGTGCTCACAAATTTCAAACAATCAAGGAAAACTCACTGATTCATTCATCAACTCTCAAAAACTTTTCTTCTGGGAGTAGAGAAGTAGATGAAAGAACTAAGCACATTTGTTACACAGCTATGGTACACTCCCTGAATTCGCTATACCCAAAAATCCTATATCTGAATCCAAAAGTCCCCTGTGTAATCTGATCAATCACAAGCGACATTTCTACCTGTAAATACAGATATTCTTCCCCTTAAACATGTGTAATTCATGCTACACCAGTATAACAATGTGGTTTCATGGTTTAACACTGCGTCCAGCTCAGCACCTGTAACTAGCTGAATCCATAGCTGCATCTCCAGTCATTGCACCTCTTTCATCAAAGAGCCTCACAGTCTGAGTCCTGGCTGTTCCCACTGAACAGGACAGCAGGGACACCACTGACACTGCAATCTTACTGAGGGGTTACATCCAGCCACAGTTCAGGGCAAGCAGCCTGGACACCCACAGGGTTGGCAAGGTATGCAGGAAAGAGTCTGACCTGCAGAACACCAACACTGACTGGCTCACAGCTGCCGTCTATCAGGTACAGCAATGCCTGAGTGATTTTGTCAGATTGCCATTCCCTGCTGCACCCGAACTTTTACTGCCTCCCATCATGCAGCTAGGACCCAGTTCAAAATAGCACTTCTATTTATCTGAATACCCGGTTATCCAAAAGCTTCAGATGTCCTACAGCAGTGTTTCACAACAACTGGTCTACGGACTGGCACTAGTTCTTGAGATCTCCCTAACACAGGATAGGAAGCCAATCCATGGTACTGAAAAGGTTGAGAAACACTGCACTACAGGATCTTCAGACAAATGGGAAGGTATTGTAGACTTGAAACACACTGTCAAGGTTTTAAAAAAATAAGTTCTTCATTTACAGCATTCAGAGTCAGCATGCATCCACTGCTCTCCTGGAACCTCAGATGTTTGTTGCAATACAGTCTTTCCATCTATAGCCAAACGGGAGGCTGCTATCATCCCTCTGACGACTCACTCAGAGTGATTTTATAACATCTGATTGGAGAGACCTTTCCAGTAACAGGGCATCTGGGTGTCCGTAAACAAGCACGCACTGTTACATTTCATTAATTTTTAATTGACTATTGGTGTAGGGTGACAAAGATGCGTTGGTGGAAAGTACCAGTATACATTTCTAAATGAATAAACTATTTTGTATTTTAGCTAAAATACTGTCTAACATGCTTCTTCACTTGGAGGTGTCTGGCAAATTATGTTATTTTATACAGCAACAAATACATATTTGGCAATTTAAGAAAAAAGTCCTTTCCAGCTGGGTTTAGCTAATTCACATTGTTTGCATTTAGGCTGGTTTTAGACACTTTTCCTAATCTAGACAAAAGACATACCACTCCCTACCAAGAGTGTCTTCTCTCAAACCAATTAGATTTGTCCGGGTCTGGTCTCCCTCTTAGAGAAAAAAAGAGGCTAAAGTAGATCCCTCTTCTACAGTAATACAACAAAGAGGTTGGCAGCCCCTCATAGAGAAGAAAAAAATTTAATCCTTTACTTTTTTTTTTTTTTTAAATAGTAAAGACTAAAATTACTGCCTTATTTGCCACACAATTCTAAAATGATTAGATGTACCTCTAGTCTAGGCAGGAAATGCATGTTAAACAAGATTCTCTAAGAAGGTGTGAAAATGGTTTCAAATCTCAGTGTATATAATGGGTCCTTGTTAACATAAAAGCACTTTAACAATGTTTCCTAATTATGCTAGATCCTCTTTTTTTAAAAACAAATACTTACTTCAAATTCTTTAACAAAGTAGCGTATTTCTCCTTGAATAACTGGCCTGTGATCCAACAGTCGGGAATGAATTTCTCCAATATCTAGAAGAGTAACAAAAACCAAAAGTTTTACTTTTCTAAATACACAATCCATAATAGATTAAAACAACACAGTGCAGCACAGAGTATTTCAAAAGGAGAAGGGAAAAAAAAGACACCAGTATCTAAAAGATACGCAAGCTAATACAAGATTCCAACTAACAGTTGGCTATTATCAGATGTTTCCAAAGGGATAGCCGTGTTAGTCTAGTCCAGTAAAATAAAAAAAAAAAAAAAAAAAAAAAAAAAA